>NJDC01004382.1:97094-117530 GCA_002245475.1 Calephelis virginiensis
GCAGTCAAGTCCAACAACTGAACCGCTAGACCACATAGGCGACTATATTTACGAACAAATTATTTATATATTTAATATTGACGAAATTTATTTTTAGTGGTAAGATTTCGCAGGAACCGCTGTCACATGTGTTTTTTTTTGTCACAAATCTAAATATCTAGCCAGAGAACGTTTCAATTCGTACATAACGGCAGTGAACGCCGATACCAGGCTGTATGCGGTTGGCTGGCCTGAAGTACTGTCCCGCCTTATTGAGCACACCCAGCTTTTTGAAAGCCATTTTAGCCTTTACTTCTAGATGACCGCGAAATTAGATATCGATTGAAACATTAACGTCAAGAATACCAATACTAGCTGCGGCTCTCAGAAAAGTGCTCTCAAAATGGGGAGATATGAGGAAGGGGGTTTTCTTAGCGATAATCGCGCAAGCTTGTTCTTTCCTTGGGTTTAATACATAAGACACAAGTTTGTTCCGGATCTCAGTGATTTTGTCCCGCTAAGCATTCTCTAGTTCGGAGTATCGGACATCGTCAGTTATGTCATCCGCATAGTAACGAATGTTACTCATATGTAAGATGACATTGATAAGCAGAATAAACAATGTGGGAGATACCGCACAGCCTTGGGGAAACCCGAATTGATAGACTTGGAATCGAAGTATGTACCGTCCTTCATGCTTCAGTCGTTTAAGAAGCGGTTATGCCATTGGTTATCCAACTCCACAAACTCTCTGGCTATGTCCAAAGTATGTGCTAACACCTCCCCCTTGCTATTAACTGATTACACCCAACGATATGTTAAAAAGACTAGAAGATTACCAGCTCCGCATCCTTAACAAAGTCCGTACTGACGATTGCTGGTGATCTATTTTTTTTATTTAATATATTTTTTTGTGTATTTTTTCTTTTTTTCATTATTTTTTATTAAATTATTCTTATATCTGTTTAAGTATTTCTATGTATTAGAATCGTTGACTAACACCCATAACACAAGCATATAGTTAGCTACCTTTGGGGTTAGATTCAATTTGTGTAACTTGTCCAGAGATATTTTATTTATAATTGTAATTTATTTATTATCTATAGACAACTTGTTCTTACCATAATTACAAAATAAATCAAAATGGTGTCTGCTTATTTGCCTTTTAATGATACAAAAAAAAAGTCATCTCGCTTGGAATCTCTGGGTACAACTAGTATAAAATAAACAACCTAAAAAGATTAAATCCGGAACAACCGTAATATCCGGAGAGAGATCTTCATGAATAAGTGATGAAGGGTTCTTTTGAGTTAATAAACGTCGATCTTTATTTGCCAGACCTAATACAGACATATTTATTTCAACCTGAGTTTGGAAATGGGTAGAGATGTCCCCTTTTTCTTTCCAAATTTTAGAATAGAATTTAAACTATTTTTATAGAAATGGAAGACAACCAAGAAGAAGATTTCCTAATAGAAAGTCATCCCTACTAATATTATAAATGCGAAAGTAACTCTGTCTGTCTGTCTGTTACGTTTTCACGCCTAAACCACATAACCGATTTTGATGTGATTTGGTACAGAAACTGAGGAACAACATAGGCTACTTTTTATTGCAAAAAATAGGGGAGAATGGGTAAAAAGAGAGGATGAATGTTCATATGGAAATTCGTCATTTTTAAAGCTGTAACAGTGAAACTTTGTACTTAGACAAATTGAGACACTTTATGATAAACGAAAGAACATAGGCTACTTTTTATAGCAAAAAGATTAAGATTTTATTAAAAAAAGGTGATGAATGTTGATATGGAAAATCGACATTTTATTATTATTATTACCATTTATTAATATAATATCTTATTTTTTAAGTTTATACATTTAAAATAAGAGAGACATATTAAAACTATGAAATAAAAAATAGTATCCCAAATACGGTGGTCTTAAAACTTATTATTATTGTTATTATTTATTTTTTATTGTACAATGTAAGCACAAACATATTATTGCTCAAAGCAATCTCTACCAGACAACCAGCAAAGACAGGAAATCATATACTTACAAAATAAAATTAAAGGCAAGAACACAACAACTTTGTACATAACAAAACTAAAGAGGAAAATAAATATTAGACATAATTTAGGCAAAAATAAAAGAAATAAAATAAATCAAAACAAAAAAACCACTAAAAGTACATTTTTGATTACAAAGTAATATTAATAATATACAAATACACAAATAATTACATAAGAATATACAAACATACATGCATACACAAATACATATATGTATACATAAACATATATAGGCATTTATAAACTACATATAATAATACTTATCCGTGAATGAAATAAATATAAGATATGCATATTTATTTGACAACAGCAGTAAGACAGTAACAAATGAATACTATAAATGAAACTGAAAAAACGCAACTACAGCGAAAGAACAAGCATAAAATTGGTCTTATGGGTATTAATAAAGTTAAATTATCCCCTGAACGAAGATTTAGGTTATGGGATCCAAGGAAATTAAAACTTTCTTTGAGATAAACACGGGCCACTGAACTAAATAAAATACAATAAAGTAGACAAAGCACATGAACATTCCTGCGCAGACAAATGGGTAGCCACTTCAGTCTTGAACGCAATTCAGAGACGTGGTCATATTTTCTTAAACCATAAATGAACCTTACGCAGAAATTTTGACGCTCAAGTTTTTTAAGCAGGCAATCACTTAAAACAGGATAACATACATCAGCATAATCAATTAATGGTAGAAAAAGAATATATCAAAAAAGAAAAAAGAAAAGAAAAGAAAAGAGTATAAAAAGAAATTTGACATAAAGCAATTTTAGTGGAAATAAGTAAGAAGTTACGTAACCTCATTAACGAGCTCACAGTAGCAAAAATTTGCGATTCACTTCATCAATTTGGGAAGTCCATGAAAGGGTTTCATCTATACGGACACCCAAATTCTTAACTGATTTAGAAAAAGGAATAATCACTCCATTGAGTTTAACACTCGGAATATTTGCCCACACAATTCTTGAGACAAGTCATGAACTACCAACAATCATAACTTGAGATTTATGTGGATTCAATTGCAAACCAAAACTTGAAGCCCACTCAGATATATTAGCTAAGTCTTGGTTGATTTCGTTTATGGACATAGGAAAGTTATCAAGGGAAGATATTTGAAGATATAACATTGAAACTTTGTATTCAGACACTTTATTAGGAAATTATAGGCTACTTTTATAGCAAAACTTGGGGTAAAAACAAATGATGAATGTTCGTATGGAAAAGCGTCATTTTTTGAAAATATAACAGTGAAACTTTGTACTCGTATCTAGACACTTGATAAGGAACGAAAGAAGATAGGCTACTTTTTATAGCGATAATTTAATCAAAAGTATACTTATCAACCTTATTATAAAAGAATACAAACATGGAAACGTGCAAAACTACGTCACCGCTAAATGTGTTTAGTATAGACAAATTAATTTTCCAGATTTTTCTCTAAATAAAATTAACCGAAACTGGCCTTTTATGACTAAGTTGGTATGAAAGCAGTACGTCTATATTTTTTTGTAAGAGCTCGGAACTAACTAATATTAAAAAGCTGAAGAGTTTGTTTGTTTGTTTGCTTGAACTTTCAGTGTTAGAAAGTCCATTTATTGAAGAAGGCTATATCTATTAATTTATAATTTATTAAGGAACGAAATGAAATGAAAATTATTTATTTGTGGAATATGTGTGTTAAAAAGAACATAGGCTACTTTTTATAGCGATAATTTAATCAAAAGTATACTTATCAACCTTATTATAAAACAATACAAACATGGAAACGTGTGAAACTACGTCACCGCTAAATGTGTTTAGTATAGACAAATTAATTTTCCTATACTTATATTTATGCTATGTATAAATATAGGAAATCATCATCACGCTAAAATCAATAGAAGCGGAGCACCAATGATAAATGTTTTAAAATCGGGGGATTTTTTCCTATTGAGAGCGTGCGCTGCGTTAACGCTGAAAGTTTTGTGAAAATCATGTATGAAAGAATTGTTCCCCTTTAAAAGTCCTAAAAAAAGCCCGCGACAGCACATTTCTATTTTAAGGTTAGCTCACTATAATCTTTTTTATGCTAACCAAATTTGTTTCAAAATAATGCATTATTTGCGAAAGCTATTTTATAAACACGATGTTAATCCTTATCCAAAAAATACGTCATTCATCACAAGTATTTAATTTAAAACAAAATAGCATTTTTCATTACTCAATTTGAATGAATATCTTAGGAGATATCGCAGTTTTAAAATAACACTATCAAATAGAATATAATCACTACGTTAACACTATAGTTTCAAGACCGCGCGACACAGACGTGTGGTATGCGCGTGGTTGACTCCTTATGGAACGGTTGTGCTCAGTGCACTACTTTCTAAATTTATTCTTTCCAGAACATCATCGTGTAATACTTTTTAGATGATATTTAAATTAAAGTTTGAAGAAGGACGTAGACCGTTTTTAATCTTAAAAATTCAACGGGTAGTGTTGGAGAGTTAAACATTAAATAAATAGACTACGAGGGCGAAGCCGCGGGTAGCAGCTAGTAAGCTATAAAATCAAAATGGCTTATTGTGTTTCAAAGCTTAACATTTATTTCTATAGACTACAGACACCGTCTAGGACTCAACAGACTTATTTTCTAAAGGTAAGACTAAGACATAGTACAGATCTTCACGCCCATATCCCCGAAGGGTTAGGTAGAGGCACAACCAGGGCACCCACGACTAGCCGAAGACACTAAGTCCCACAATGTGATAGCTGGCAACCCTAAGACTAAGACGTAACATTACGAAATTTGTCTGCTTGTTTGTATCCGTCCCTATCCATTTATACTTTTAATCATAAAACATTAAAGTACATTTATTTATTTGTTCGTCTTTCACTTTCGAATGATATCTGTTTTTAAGAGAGTTAGGATGACCGAAGATTGATAATAGCATAAGTAGGTACTCATTTTATTCCGATATCTAAACAGGTTCCCTCTGTAGATAAATGCAGGCATAGCCGCATACAACATCTATTGATTTTAAAGTAATAATAATATTTTTCATTATTTGTAATTCTATGTTGTAATTAATTATTTTTTAGATCTAAATAATGTTATCTTATTTATCAAACAATATCCCCGAAGAGGTAGGCAAAGGGACAACCAGAGCACCCATGACTAGCCGAAGATACTAATTCCCATAAAGTGATAGGTGGCAAGCAATCCAGAGCAAATCGAAGGAAAATCGAACTTGGGACCTCATGCATCAAGTCCAACACCTGGACCGCTGGACCACACTGACGATAATAATAATGATATATAGATTCTTCATTACAGAAAGTTAATTAACTGTTTCTCTTGTTTCACAACATTTTTCCTACATTAGAAACACAACACACTATTGACCGCCTACCGCGAGGCTCGGGTTCGATTCCCGACGGGGGCAGGCATTTGTGTGATGAACATTTAGATGTCTGCATTTCCGGGTCTGGGTGTTTATTAAATTTATTCTGGTATATATTTAAGTATTTCTATATATTAGAATCGTTGACTAACACTCATAACACAAGCACATAATTTGCTTACTTTGGGGTTAGATTCAATTTGTGTGACTTGTCCTGAGATATTTATTATTATTATTATTCATGGGGGTATTTTTTTCTAGCTTTTGCTTAGATTTGGTACATAACTAGTACATAAATAGTGTCATGATAGAAACTAGGACAATTATTTCCTACTTACGCCTACGACTTCTATCGCTAGGCACAAAGCTATTGCATTTTTCGCCAATTTTTTATGGCATTAGATAGCGAAAAAGCACTCAGCTCTCGTGATATTAAGGGATGACCATGGCCTATAGCACAAACATAACAGTTCCACTTTATAAGCAAGAATAGGTATGGCAGTGGATCCCTATCCGGACAAGTTACTACTACTACTACTACACTTCAACACATTCTAATTCTTCTTCATCTCTTTTTTGTAATGAATCGCCACTACCACCATGTTGTGAATAAAACCAGGATAGAATATGAAATGATTTATTTACAATTACCCCCCACATACAAATATATTGCTACAATACATTTACACTACACCATGTAACCTATGTTCACCTCTTACCAACTGACTGGCAGAGAGCCATATTGTTTATACTATTAAAAAAACCTAGACAAAATCTAAGCTAATGTTTGAGTAAATTTAAAAAAAAAACAATATATTTTTACTTAGGCGTATGATCTGAAATTGTATCTGCTCTCTTCACTGTAGTTTTGTAGTACTTAACATTAGTTACATTTTTGTTGAAAATACCAAGAGTTGTTTTCTACAAACCTTGTATCGTTACTTCAATTGAAAACTCTTCCAAAAAGTAAATAATATTGCTAATATTAGAGCTTTATTCTTTTTTAGTTAATACCTGTGCATGTTGCAAACGTGGGAGTGATTAAGATGTAATACGACGGGGTATGATGGGATAGGAGATTTTCTAGCAGACTAATTATAACCGGCCGAAACCTAATTTATACTTATAAAAAAACATAGTCTGACTGAGTAATTCATCATCGCCGAGCAAAAACTGTTACAGAGTTGTTGTTAGAGTTACAGCCATGAATTTTAGTGAGTAAGATCGTTTTATTAAGTAGACGGACGGAACGGACTTAGGACGGAATTTTGGAAATTCTACCCCTAAGGGTGTGAAATAGGGGTTGAACGTTCGTATGGAAGACCGTCATTTTTTAAGTGAGAAACGTGAGACTTTATTTTAAGGCTACTAATTAAAATTAGTGGATACGTATATATGAAAATCCTTATCAATGGCCTAAAATTAGTAAATATATTAACTGCTACGAGATTAAAGCCGCTGGTAATAGCTAGTATGTTAATAGAATCCCTCTTACGAAGTGCCTTGCAGGTAAGCAATGAGATTATTCTTCTAGCTATAATTTATAATAGCCTTTAACACAATAAACTGAAATGCTATGCCTAATTAAAATTTTAATTACGGGCAGGTTTGGCACGCACTTCCGTTATAGTAGAAGATCTGATTTAAAATTGTTCTTCAATAGTCTGTTTGTTTAAGATATATTTTAAATTACATTATTTATTTAAATAAATGTCCGGGCTTAACATATTTATCTATATATATAAAAATCAATGCCACTTATCGTTGTAATTTTATAACTCAAGAACGGACTCATCTAGCCAAACCAAATGTTTAGGCTTTATTCGTCTTTATTTAGTTATTAAAATTTTGCAAAAAATCGGTCCAGCGGTTCTTCATTTTTCACATTTTTTGTAACAAATTAATTCAAGAAATGACGGATCATTTTGTAATGGGAATTTTTCAGTCATATTAAAACTTTTTTTTCAGATGGGGATTGTGCTGTCATATTGAAACTTTTTTCAGTTGTTTCTTTCTTTTTTCTTTTGTTGTGTTATGTCAGTCATGCGGTCTTATACGTAGCGAAGCACGTACCGGGCCGCTAGTATATCATATAAACTATTACAAACAGATTTTTCACATTAACTTTATATCATCGTCATATTTGTAATCATTTGAAAAAATAAATACTCTAATTTGATTTGTGAATAATATGAGTACTACAAATGTGAATATATATATCTATTACATAATTTACAAGCCATATTTGAAAAAAAATAGTGTCATATAAAACTTATTAATGTTCATCAATTGTGTATAGTTAAGAGAGTTAAACCAACCTTGTATTTTCAAATAATTTCACATAAAACAAATTGTAGCCGTAACTTTGATCTTTTGCCAAAGATGCAACCCATTAAACTATAACGGATTAAAGCCATGAGATGAATTTTTTAGTAGCTTTCTTAAGGATTACGCCTATATGTATGTATATCACCCTAATTTCACTGTTTTCGTTTATAGAACTGAGCAAGTAAAAAGTGGTAAAATTAAATATAGATTGGCTACTAAGCAGCCACTGCTATTTTTCATTAGCGATTCAAAACATTTTAGCAATAAAACTTCAGTAGGTAGCAATGTTTCCGATTGTACTTAGGCGGCATTGAATACCTTGATGCTATTTTATGAATTATGTTTTCCAAAAATTCAAGTTAAGGTGTCAAACAAGCCAATAAAAAACAAATGGCTGTCGAAAGGTCTTTTAAAGTGTTGTAGAGTAAAGCGTCAATTGTATTTAAATTATCGTTATTCCCAATTTAACAAAAAGGGAAATAAGATGAGTTACATACGTTATAAAAAGGTATTATTACGAGTCTCAGAAACAGGCGTCGTTAAAATATATTGAACAATCTTCTAATAAAAGTAAAGCTTCATGGGCTACAATTAAAAGTACATTTCAAAATAAAATAAAAGAAGAAATAGAACAAGTTAAAATAAATAACTTGGTATATACTGATGCTCAAGAAATTTGTAATAATTTCAATGAGTTCTTTGTAAATCAGACTAAATCTTGTTATACAAATCAGGCTTGTTCTACAAATAGCATAAAGTCTAGTCTAGTCTAGTCTAGTCATAATTTGTCTAAATATAGTAAAACTATGTTTTTGACCCCAGTTGATGAGCAAGATTTAGTTAAGATTATACATAATTTGAAAAACACCCGAGTAACTGGCTATGACAACATAAGCACCATAATATTAAAGAAAGTTGCTGCTGTGTTACCAAAGCCTCTTTGTCATACGAGTATAATTAATTTATCATTTATAGAAGGGAAATATCCTGATCGTTTAAAAAAGTTTATTGTCAAGCCATTATTTAAAAAAGGGGATATATGTGACATGAATAATTTTAGACCAATAACTTTAATTCCAGTAATTTCTGAGATTTTTGAAAAATTAATGTATGACAAATTATACAGTCATTTAGTTCAGTTTAATTTATTACAAAATAACCAATATGGATTTAGAAAAGGTAGGTCAACAGTTTATGCATGTTTCGACTTAGTTAAAAAAGTAACTGAATGCCTAAATAGTAAAAAAAATCCCATGCTGTATTTTTAGATATGAGTAAAGCGTTTGATTTTGTATCACATAAAATTTTGTTAGCGAAACTTGAGAGACATGGCATTAGAGGTAATTTGTTAGAGTGGTTTAAAAGCTATTTAGATAATAGAAAGCAATGTGATGAGATATCAAAAGTAAGTGAAAACCACAAGAAAGTTTATACTTCAAATTACGTTTTAAATGAATGCGGTGTACCACAAGGTAGTGTTTTAGGGCCATTACTTTTTTTAATTTACATTAACGATTTACCTGATATATCAATCATGATTCAATTTTATTTGCTGATGATACTAAACTTCTTATCATGAGTAAAAATAAAAATGGTTTATTTGAAGAAACAAATAAAATTTTGACTAAAGTGACAGAATGGTTAAATGAAAATAACCTAAAAATAAATCTTACGAAGACAAAATAGTTGAATTTCAAGCACATTATAGAGATACTAAAAAGTTAGACGTTATTTTAAATAATACTACTATTGAAAACGTAGATCGTGCTAAATTCCTAGGAATAAAAATCGATAAATTTTGTAACTGAAAAACGCATATTGATTCACTATGCAATAAAATCGATAGGTTTCTATATGTGTTGAGAAGAATTAGAGAAGTGTCAGGATTAAAGTCATCTCTGTTAGTTTATCACGGGTAGGTTTCTTCCTTTTTGCAGTATGGTAATCCTATTTAGGGGAATTCTGTAGAATTAACTAGACTCTTTAGAGTTCAGAAGAAGTGTATACGAGCAATATGTAGTGTCAATCAGTTACATTTATGCAAGCCACTTTTTAAGTCACTAAAAATATTACCATTACCGTGTTTATGTATATTGGTTGTATGTGTATTTGTAAAAAAACATCATCATTTGTTTCATACAAATGCTGAAGTCCTAGGTTTGTCTCATTTTAGAAATAGTGAGAAACTACATGTGCCCAACCAAAAACTCAACATTTACAAAAATAACATGTATTGCATGCCCATTCGTATATACTACAAAATTCCTGATAATCTTAAATCACTTCCATTAAACAGATTTCGAAAAAAGGTATTCAACTTACTTTTAGAGAAAAATTATTAAAGTGTCAAAGATTTTCTTGCAGATAAGAATAAATAATAAAGTATTTCTAATACGATTAATTTAATTGCAGAATGTTGGGTGCGCAGCAGTTTGTTTCGCCGTTTCTTCTCCTGTTTGGCTAGGTTTGGAAACGGTGATAGTATAGATATGGATAAATTATTTTATATTGTAAAAATTTTTTGTTAATCAATACTATAAACAGTGTTTAAATAGTAAGTAAATAATTAAAATAACTAATTTAATTAGTAAATATTAAAATATTCGCACACCATAAGTTGGTAGAATATGTAGAAACGCCTAAATAATTTTGTAACATCTTTGTAACAGTCATATTCCGCAAATAAATATTTTTTCTTTTTTCAAATTTTAAATCTAAAATTATAAAGCAAATCCAAATAAAAGTTTCTTTTCCTGACTGGCTAGGCTTGGAAACGATAGGAGCTTATGGTAGTTAGGGTTAAACATAATTATATTTAAAAATTTTGTTTAAATATTAAATCAAAATATGTTACAAATCTTAATAATAAATTTGTATAATTTTAAAGACATTTGCACACCACAATGTGGTATAATATGTTGGTATTAACAAATGTCTTTTGTAACAGCTTTTAACACACATATTAAGCAAATAAATTTATTTATTTATATTTGTTGTAATTTTAGTTTCATATAAACAAATTTATAAATAAGAGCAACGTTTCATAAAATTGACAGATTTGAATTATTAATTAAATTAATAATAATCTAGACAGAACTTTTTTTTACATAGATGGGAGTGACTTGCTATTAATCGGAGCTTAGACTATTACTAAAGGGTTGCTACGTTTACTTGTACATAACTCTTTATAATTTGTGGCTACGTTTGCCATCAGTAAAGCAAACAATGTCAAAAATGTTTATTGGGCTAGCTTATTTAGGACGTCGCGTGGGTGTCAAATGGTCTAAATATTTTCTCTGGCTCTTATCCCGATATAATTATTTTTACTAGTGGACGCCCGTTGGTAGAAATTCGACCATGATAAATTTTTATATCATTTTTTTATAGAAGAGGAGGCTAACGAGCAAGTGGGTCTCCTGATGGAAAGTGATCCGCAACACCAGGAGTATCACAGTTGCGTTGCCGACCTTTAAGGAATAAGTACGCTCTTTTCTTGAAGGTTCCTAAGTCATAATCGTTTGGGAATACCGCCCTCAGTAACCGATTCCACACATGTGTTATACGGGGTAAAAAATGTCTTCGGAATCGCACAGTTGTATCTTGTTGATAAGAACTTTGTTTCCAAACTTTTTAGTGCGCCATCTGTGATCTTTTATCGTTATCATCAATATATTTGTTTGTGTGTGTCAAATGCATGGTAGTGTGGGTAATATTTTATTTATGTCTTAATTTACTTTATAAGCATTATTATTGAAAAATATTAGCGTTCTGCACTTCTCCAACACACAAACTATAGGTGTGCCAATTTTTTATGCTGCTGCGTCCTCACAATGTTCGTAAAATGGGGTCCAAAGTTTTGGCATCACGTATTAATATATAGATGCTAAATACAGATGAAGCAAACGAAGGGACCTAATTTTCTATTTCCACCTATAGGGACATACATGAATAGAGTAGGTAGTGTCTATTGATACACTCAGATAAAACTTAACATCTCTAATACGAAAAGTCGGTTTCTATGATGGACATACATGGTATCATAACTCCTAAACGAATAGAAATGGTTATTCGTTTAGGAGTTATGATACCAGATAAACAGACACACACACACACACACACACCCACCCACCCACCCACACACACACACACACACACACACACACACACACACACACGCACACACATGTATCCGGTGGTAAAGTGTCCTCCTCTTTTATAGTCTTTTGGTGTTTGATTGTTATTGAAAAGTAACTTATGTTTGAATTCAGGTATTTGACTATATACATATTAAATTGAAACAATCTGTTCAGAAATTTATCTGTGAAAGCGTAACATTTATAGTTACTTATTGTTCCCTATTAATCTATGTAATCTATGACTCATATGAGTCTGTAACATTTCAATATTAGATGAATATTATTAAAATAAATGTTTTTTTTTTACTTCTACGGGTGCATTCTAACCCTACTGGATTTATTATCATGACGATTCTAAAAACGACATCCATTTTACTGTGGAGCAATTATTTTTTTGCCTGGGTACATTTTTCGAGAATAAAATATTTAATAATGCTCCTATCATTCTTATAATAGAATTTAAACTGTTTCAAACCAGGCAATAAACAATAAATGAGATTGATTTGTAAGAGTAGGTATTCGCATATCTGGTTTCATGTTAGTGAACTAGCTATGCAGGCTACCTACAGCTTGTTGCTGACTTAATATTCTTATTAACCCATAGACTATAGGATATAAGATAGGTTGGAATACAAAACATTCGTTTAAATGATGAGAGTGCATAAAATGAAATCAGTAACAATAACATCTGTTAAGTATCTTCATGCCCATATCCCCGAAGAACAAAACAGAGGCATTACCAGGGATCCCACGATTAGCCGAAGACACTAAGCCCCACAATGTAAGGTGGCAAGCCTATCGCCTTTTTTTGGCACAAATTTGGGCACAAATCCAATCAACAAAAACAACTTTTTTTTGCCCGACCTGGAAATCGAACCCGGGACCTCATGAAGTCAAGTCCATCACCTGGTCCGCTAGATCACAGAGGCGATTCTATATCACATCTATAACATCTATAGGTATATTAAGTCGAGGAGTATCACTGTAGCTGATCCAAATTCAGGCGGCGTACCACTTGAAGAGGCAATGTCAAAACCAGTAGTAAAAATATAAAGTGAATTATTTTAGCCGCCAAGAGACACCAAAGATGGTAATTGTGTGCTGCCAACCTGAGGCTAGGGTTTTAGGCCTCGAGCAAAAGTAAGTTTATCGGCTATCTTACCCCTCCGAACCGGAATACGTCAGCGACAATCATCAACGTTTTGGCGGCAGGAATAGGTAAGGCGGTGGTACCAATCCGGGTGAATCGCTGCAAAACTCTACCACGTTGTAGGATATGACGGTGTTAGTGACGGTAATCCTACGCTCGCCTTTTACGAGCTGCCTGGCAGGAAGGCAGATGGTCTATTCTGCAAAGGAGCCAGGACCAACACGGGGAAACTGCACTTCCACTTGCTTGTGTTTTGCATATCAGTGAGTCTTCTGTCTCTTAGTACTACTACTCATTCCGTGGTTGGTTAAATATGAAATTGGAAGATTAGCACTCTTTTGCTTACGGCTTTAATTGCCAATAAATTTAATTAAATAAAGGAATTTCACAGATATAAGACTCGACTCAACTGCCTCGTTGGTCGAGTAGCTAACACGCTTAATTTAACTACACCGACCAACCGCGAGGCTCGAGTTCGAGTCCCGACGGGGGCAGGCATTTAGATGTATGCATTTCCAGGTCTGGGTGTTTATTAAATTTATTCTAGTATCTATTTAAGTATTTCTATGTCATCATATATCATAACACAAAATATGCCTTCCTGTGTGTGTGATGACCATTTAGATGAGAGCATTTCTGGGTTTAAATGTTTATTAAATCTAATGCCAATTGAAGTATTTTTGTGTATTAGTATCGTTGACTAACACCCATAACACAAGCATGTAATTTGCTTACTTTGGAGTTAGATTCAATTTGTGTAACTTGTCCAGGGATATTTATTTATTTATAAGGATGCACAGAAACCATTGCTCGTTAGTAAGAAAATATTTGGTTTTTCCACAAGCTAGCCATACTAAGACTAAGCTGGAACGGGAACAGCTCAGCCAGATTACTAATGTCTTAACACTGTTACCTTGGTTCAATCTAGATGGTATTCTACCACATAGTCCAACTGACTGCACTAATAGAATTACTCTGCATTCAGCTTTAGTATCATCATCATAAACCCTTAAACATCAACTGCTAAACATCGAAAACTAGAAAATTTATTGCTTTTAATGTTGTTGGAATTTGTAATTATAACAATATTATTTAAATAATTTTACAAATGTGTATATCCACTACAACTTCGCAATCGATTAAAAATATTTTTTTAATATAATAAAATTTTACTTCGTCCTACCGTAAAGGATTTCTAAGCCTAGCCAGTCAGGAAAGGAAACGGCAAACCAAACTCCTTCTCAAATTCGACAAGCAAATTTTCTGTAATCATTTTACTTTTATAAATGTACTACAACATACTTGAAAACAAAATAGCTTTCCGCTTTCTTACCCTACGTATGTTTATATCTTTAAAATTACACAACGCATTTTAAGGCGGTTTTTGGATTCAAGAGGAAGGTTTATGTTTAATAGTGTCAAGTTTACTTACTCGAAATTCTACTATGATAAGAACGCCATCTTCATTTCTTAAGACCAACTTCTTTGTTTCCAAACTTTTTAGTGGGCCATCTGTGATCTTATATCGTTATCATCAATATATATGTTTGTGTCAACTGAATGGTAGTGTGGGTAATATTTTATTTATTGATAGCATTATTATTGAAAAATATAAGCGTTCTGCACTTCTCCTACACATAAACTATAAGTGTGCCAAATTCTATGCTACTGCGTCCGCGCAATTTTCGTAAAAAGGGGTCCAAAGTTTTGGCATCACGTATTAATATATAGATAATTATCGGAGTTTATAGGAGTATTATTACAATAGCATCTAGAAGTTTGTCCATACGTGTAAAGCTATGATTTGGGACGGGCTGATAGTTTATAACTATTTTTGTATTTAATCTTACCAGCAAATGGATCATTTAATTTATAATAAGTTTTCTATATTAGCAAATAACCTACCTTCTTTCAAAATTGTTTTAGTAGAAGTGATTTAGGGTTATCAGAACTTTGATTACAGAGGTATACAAATGGACATGCAACATAATATTTTTGGCTAAGCACACGTAATTTCTTAATATTAATGGAACGTGAAATTCCTAATATTCCATCATTTCTTATAAATAAAAAAAAAGTCTACGACATTCGTTG
The DNA here is from genome assembly GCA_002245475.1 of Calephelis virginiensis. Taxonomy (NCBI): domain Eukaryota; kingdom Metazoa; phylum Arthropoda; class Insecta; order Lepidoptera; family Riodinidae; genus Calephelis; species Calephelis virginiensis. The sequence continues at coordinate 112,245 of NJDC01004382.1, forward strand.
CAAGTCGCGGATATTTTTAAATCAAAACGTCTGAGATACCAGCACGATTGCGGTGTGAATAAACGGCTAAAAATAAGCCAGATTTTCTATCTACTGCGACATATTATAATGGCAGGAATTGTGAAATTGTATTTCAGTTTACAATTTTACTGTCTCTCTTCTCTCTGTCTACCAAGTTAGGAACTTGGGTTGTATATTTATTTTAGCTTATGTAATATCATTCTAATTTCATTTTAATTTATAGGTGAAACATTGTTTTGTGGCCAGAGTATTAAATCTAATGTTCAACGGTTCTCAAGGATTTATTTTTTTGAATTTTCGTTCTCCTGACCATAACTTAAAGCCAAGGTGTCCGATTTCCAGATGAAATGAGGATACATTTTCATGTTTACATAAGATCTTTTGACTTGATTAAATCTTTGAATTTTTTTCAAATTTCATGTATTTTTAGGGCGTCAGGTTTTTATTTTTTTAAATAAATTTTTAATTTGGTATGTTATACCATGTAATTGTACGTAACCACCGTACCACATCGATTTACTTATGTGACTTTGGTAGGGATGAGCTAGTTTTGTAGTTCTATTAGTAGTGGAGTTCAAAGAATAGATTTTATTGGTTCTTTCTAAGAAGGTCACTACTCATTATTCCGAGGTGGTCCCTTATAAATATGATTACGGTTCCTGATACGAGGTTTTTGAGTTATACTTGATGACATAAAAAAACGACAGGTTGCACTCCGGGAGTGTCGGCAGAAGTGAAAACTTGAATATTACCGTTGTGCATTTTTGATATTTTGGAATGGTTAGGGAATAATTTTGCACGAATTGCTTCAATTATCAGTATCAAAGTACTATCATTTATGTGGTAGAATACAATATTCATTTATTGCGCTATCGTACACAAACACGACAACACGAACATTTGCGTAAGCGCCCTGCACTGTAGCAACTCCTGATGCGATTTTAGAAGTTTTTATCCATTCCGAAAAAAGCGCGCAACGTGTTAAAGAAGTTTTCACTTCAAAAATTCATCATGGACACGATGTCGATGATAGTAGGATGATTTTATAAGCCACAAACAACTCGTAAGATTTTTATAAAATGCATGTGGTGGTCCCTCAGAATAAAGGCTACTTTTAGAAGTAACAATCATAAAATCGCGATGTATCAATGAAATCAATGTCTGTATATTGCATTTTATTGCTCTTAAATTATTTACAAGAAGGGTAAACATTACCTTTCTACTAGAGTCCAAATATCTAGCAATAATCGCAGTGTTGGTCTGGGCTCCTTTGTAGATCTGCCTTCTGCTAGGCAGCTCGTAAAAGGCGAGCATAGGTTTACCGTCACTAACGCCGTGACATCCTACTAGGTAGTTGAGTTTCGCAGCGTCTCGCCCGGATTGGTACCGCCGCCTTACCTATTCCTGCCGCCATAACATCCAATGCTTGCCGTCGACATGTTCGGAGGGTAAGTTAGCCGGTAAACTTACTTTCGTTCGAGGCCGAACATCCCGGCCTCAGGTTGGCAACGCACCATTAACATCTTTGGTAGAGACACCAAGGAGGTGGCGCGAATTTCTTAGCATCAGGAAATCCGTCTGCTGGTTTTCCTTCCATTATCATAAAAAAAATGTACCAGGGGCACATGACCTTTAGGCAACACTAATAACAAAACAAATTACCGTAAGCGCACCTAAAACGAGTCCTTAAACTTTACCTATTATAAATTCAGATTAACACAAACGATTAAATGAATGAGGGACTCGAAACTTTAAATTAGGAAACATACAGAGTCATGGAAATGGAGTTAGACGGCAGATGGTTCACTGTTGCTGTGTTGAGTCATAATGATTCAATTTATCTACGCTAAATTTAGGGTTATCAACCTTCTAAAATAAAAAAATCTTTATTATTTAAATAATTATTTGCGACTACGTCGTGTGTTTAGTAGTGTGTGTATTATTGGTGCTAATAAAACAGTTCAGTGGTGTGTGATGTGTGGAGCTGGATATATTTGGGAGTTTTGGCTTCCGGTAAGTTCAATTCATTCATAGTGCACTATTTTGCCTGTTTTGTCACGTCATAATGCATATACATTTTTTAGCGGGAAATTGCAAATTAAATAATATTATTTGGATTTTCGACAGAGAGTGTTGTTGTGAGTGTATGTGCGTGGTTGTTTATTTTTTTATTCTTCGTGTTTGAATGGCTTGTTACTCATTACGCGATAGTAAAACTTTAAATTAGGAAACATACATAGTGAAGAAATATAAAATTAGAAAGTAGAGTTATCTGCTACTACTGATAACATTTTAAAATAAACTACGTTAAAGTTAGTTTTGTCAACCTTACAAAAATTGATTAAATTGATCTCAATGACATATTATCAGCTGAAACGCTGAAGGGTATAAATAATTTATAACGTGTAAGTTTGATTAAACTGTCTATAGAACTGCAAATGATGGGATTTACAAAACAAATCACTATTGCTGTGTTTACATTGTTCCTGAGAAGAAACGAGTAACAAATTTTGCTTGTGTTCCAAAACAAACTTTGCAATAACAAAAAAAATTTCGGCAATTGTTATCAGTTTATGAAACATTATATAGGTGCTCTTTTATAACTGAAATTAATTGTAATAATTTTGAGAGTATTCCGAAAAACGTCAGCACTGCAATGCATTTCGCAATTTTCTAGTGTGATTTCTAAAGTGACAACCCTATCCTAAAATTGTGCTGTCCGGCTGTGGTTTCAATAATAAACAAACAGTTGATACCCGCTACTTCACCCGCGTTTTTTCTCTCCCGTGGGAACCACTTAGGTCTGATAGCGATGAGAGTTGTACCTAGGTCTACATTTGACCTTAAATCTTCGGCTACCTTCAAGCGCAATTTTATCAACTTTGTACTTCAGATCATATAATATTATGTACTAATATAAAAATAAGTCATTAGTAGAAATAATAAAAATGTAAGAAAATCCCTATAAAATCCTACAACCCGTCAGAAGAAAGGCAAACTTTATTGTTTTTTCATAACTTTCTTTCACACACTTCTACGGTTTCACAATGATAAAATTCTCTTAATATATATTAATTTTAGCACTTTTCCTGTACTTGGAATAAATTTCCTCAAAGATCTTTCTTTAAAACTTTGTGAATTAAAATTGTTTTTCTAATTCTTAACGTCAAAAGTTTTGTTTTTGCTCTCTATAGAAAAAATAATTTCGCTTAGGTACATAGATCGTAAAAAACAAGAAAAAACTTTCCGTGGTTTGAGGAGGAACTGGAAAGAGAACTGAATTTTCGACGCCTAAATTTCTTTTAGGAATGTTAATCGATTTCTCAGTAATTTGTTATTTTGAAATTATTTTTTTAATTGAAAGAGCGTACTTTCAAGTTCGCATTGCCACCAAGCCTGGATTTAATGAGGGAATCCCAGAGAAATCGAAGACAATATACAATATCTAAGGAGCTTTAATAAACTTCTTTGATATCTAGGCACGTTTCGACGTAAAGAAATCTTAGAAAGTCTTTTTCGCCCATTTTAAAAGGTCGTATTAAATTGAATATTTACACAAACATCAACGGCCGAGGACCATAAATATTTACAAATATATATCAGACTATCATGATTGGAATCTTCAGGATCTATAAATTCGAAGTTGAAATAAAAAAATAGTGATTAATAAACAGAATAATTTATTACGGTCGAGTTTCGACCAACGGGCGACCACTAGTTATAGTAAAACTTCAATTATGACTCCACGCTCTCAAACGATAAAATGATTTTTTTAATCACTATTTTAAATTTTTTTTAATTTATCTATTCCAAATTGAATTAAGCCACAGCTAATAAGTATCGTATAAGGAAAATCGTTAAAATATTATGGAAATAGCCAAGTTGACTGTAATATGAATATTAACAGGAAAATGAAGTTATAAATAGAAACGAGTTAGTTTGTTATACGATAGAGTTTTGTAAGAACTCTATTGGATTGTTTGCCTTATTGCTCTTCACTGTTATGTTCGGTGAGTGGAATTAGGTACTACAACCAACGTTGATTTAAACAACTTCAAGGCAATTCACTATTAAGTTTGATATCAGGGGGTGATTATGTATCTTAGTTGCCAATTCAAACTGCAAAAGTGTACATCAAATGACGTCATTTATGTTTGCTATCTCTACTGTATTTCTGTTGGTCACTGAAGATAGGAAATATAAAACACGTCATTTGACAGCTATTCGATGTACACTTTTCCATTTTGAGTGGGCAACTGAGTTACATAATCAGCCCCCTGGAAGCATTTGTTTCTTGCCGTCATTCAGTTTTTAAATAAAGCAAAATTTTACTTTATCCAGTTTTTTTTATATTGGAAGGCAAACAAGCAGATGGATTTCCTGATGGTTAGAAATTCACGCCGCCTAGAGACACCAAAGATGGTAATGGTGCGTTGCCAACCTGAGGCCGGGATGTTAGGCCTCGAGCAAAAGTAAGTTTACCGGCTACCTTAACCTCCAAACCGGAACACGTCATAACGTTATGGCGGCAGGAATAGGTGAGGCGGTGGCACCAATCCGGGTGAGTCGCTGCGAAACTCTAGCACCTAGTCAGATGTCACGGTGTTAGTGACGGTAAGACTATGCTCGCCTTTTACAAGCAGCCTGGTAGGAAGGCAGATGGTCTATTCTGCAAAGGAGCCCGGACCAACACAAGGGAAATTCTAAGAAATTAATTTTAAAAATATTTCTTTTAAAAATAAGTCTACCTATTTGAAGTTAAATAACATTGTTCAGACAATTGTTATTCTTTGATCCGCAATACAAGATCACTGAATTATGTAAGAGGCTACAAGTGCCTTCTTAACATTGTCGATTTTTCTGTGTTGGCTTTTTCAATAAAATCAACCTTCTTCTTTTTATCCTTTTACCTAAATGTTAGGTAAATTTTGTTATAACAATAACACTGGCCTATACTCGTTTTGGTGCCTAAGATTTTATACCTAATTTTGGGTATATTTAGTCAGCTGATACGAGAAATCTAGTATTTTTTTTCATATCAGCTCTTGTTCATAAAATCAAATTCAGTATGCAGAATATAAGCTAATTACCGTGTCATTGATTGATTTTGTAGATTTTTCATTATATATTTACCGCATATGTAACAAAACATAACAGGATCGTTAAGGGGCCATGTATGCTAAAATACGTCAGCAATATACTGTTTTTTTTTTCATACAAAGCAATTATGGATCTTGGCGACAAAAATACACAAGATTAACATAA
>NJDC01004382.1:118095-130888 GCA_002245475.1 Calephelis virginiensis
AGTATGGGGCCTTAATATAACTTCTCGACGTGCTTGCCATAAGTAATTTATAGGTACAGTTAATGTCATAAAAGTAAGTTACAGACTAATTTCGATTAAAACCAGAAAAAGTTAAAATGATAATTGTAGGTAAACTTGAGCTGTCAGCTGACATCTAGTAGCAACTATGTGATTCTTACTACTACTTTACCGACTACAGATGCAAACAGAGCACAAACCAAAAATTTGTTTCTTTAGGCCAATATAGGTAATAGAAGCGCAGCAATACTGCAAAACCAGATTCCAAGTATTTGGTTAGGTACAACGTTGCGATCTGATAAACCTTTTTCGAAAGATAGCTAAGGGTTCCGATATGGTCCCAGACAAATTTTATCAATATGATACTAGCAATTTTGCAATTAATTTTTGTTTGAGTTCGTAACAAATATAGAAAAAGCTAAAAAACATGCTTTATTTAATACTTTTTGATACTCTAATAGCCAACCGGTTTCACATTTTACGGCATCATCAGGGCTTTATATCTGTGTATAGTGGATAAGTACAAGCGTTTACCTCAAAAAAGTGTGTATACAATAGAATTCAACCAAGTGCCGACGATAACAAGTATAGATTCTAAAAAAAACATGCAGTTGAACTTCGAGTCTATTAAAAACGCACATCATAAATAACTTATGTCGAGTATCTAATAACACCAAAGTAATTTTATATGTGCTTACGATATGACTCAACATACACATACTATATGAAAACCATTTCTTAGGTCTACTGAGTGTGCATATAAAGTTCAGCCGTTTCAAAGTATAATAACAAACACAACGACACGATTTGTTTATATATAGCGTTGTAAAAAAAAAGTATCTTCACGCCCATATCCCCGAAGAGGTAGGCAGAGGTACCAAGGCACCCACGACTAACCGAAGACACTAAGTCCCACAATGTGATAGGTGGCAAGCCTATCGCCAACCGGGCACATTTCCAATCCCGACCAACATTTTTTTATTAGAAAATTGGAAAAATCCAATTTTCTTTTCTAAAAAAATATTACAAAATATCTACACTCCTTATACTTGCCTTGAAATACTATGCTTTTCTTTTTAATAAAAAATGCTAGCAGTAAAAGCTGAAGGCGAAACGTACTAAGTGAATAAGACATGAAATAACATAAAGGTAAGGAAGGAAATCAAACGCAAACACAAAATTTCAGTTCATTTTTAGGTTAAATTGTAAAAAATTAATACGTAATATTTGATCTAACAAAAGATTTACAAAATAGGATAAAGAACTAGTCCTACTTTGAACTTATCAAATTTTCATTACCAAGAAATATGTTATCAGTCAACAGGTGTACCAATCATGAACTTCCGAGCTACCTGTCATGCCCTGGCGCTGGCTACGCGCCAAAACCGACAGGCATAATGGCGGATAACCACAGACTAAGTAAATGCAATTGCCAACACTGTCTTCGGTTGTTTGAACTCTAATAAATTATTTATTGCGAAAGCTGAACGTTTTCTCAGTAATACATTGATATTGCATTAGCCTTTACTCGTAAATCACCCTTTTTGCTAATATTTGGCAAGTAGCTACGTTATTAACTTAATTTTCTTGTACTTGTTCACGTTAAGAAATTATAGCTAAGTACCTATATAAAAAAGTATAAACGTTTAAGTTAGAATTTAACAACAAAGTAAAAGTCTTTCTAAGAATGCAAACAATATCCTCTTTGAACTACTTAAAGATACAAATACTCATGGCCTACATTTGAAGCGCGATTATTAGTGTTAATACCGGAAGTAGGATATGGAAAAGATATTTAATTTTGCGCTTTTCCTGTGCCTTTGAAGATAAATCAGTAAGTATATCAGTCTGTTAACGTCAGTTACTTAAAGACCATATTTTTTTTAGCTATAAGACAACCTTTATGATTTATAAACAATAAATTACTTTTTCCTAAATACTTAATTTATGATTTTTACAATAAAGTTCATTTACTCATTACTAGCGGCCCATGCCGACTTCGCACGGGTATTAAATGTACATATAAACCTTCGTCTTCAATCACTTTTTCTATTAAAAAAACGCATCAAAATCCGTTGCGCAGTTTTAAAGATTTAAGCAAACAAATGAACATAGGGACAGAGAAAGCGACTTTGTTTTATACTTTGTAGTGATTTCTTTGTATTGCAAGGTGATTTAATGAGTAGTTATGCACTTTCTTCTTTCTTTCTTTACGTTTTGGCCTTCACGTTACTATTTTGCCATTAGTCATGTAGAAATTTGCATAAAATTTTAATTCAATTTTAATCAATTATAATTAGTCATCAGTCATAAGTCGTCAGTAAGTCATATCTGAGTCTTGAGTAAAACGGTGGCTTTGTTACTCAAGCTCGTCTTTTGAGATTTGGCGGCAGCGAGGAAATACACGATACACTAATTTCTTCATGATTACTTCATTAGTGCACTTTCACTGAACAAAATTAATCTAATTCCCACCTAAATTAACTTATTTCACTCAATATAAACACGAAATTCAATAACTATGAAAAAATTACGATAATCATCATTCACGATAGCGCCAAAACTCTAGTTAAGCACTTATAAGTACATATCTCAGGTTGGTAAAATATTTGGTGTGTATAGGTGGTACATACTTCCGACTATATAGGTATATTTGTTTTTTTCTACTTCATAGTACAAGTACAAGGAAATATTAATTTCCATTTTGTGGTTAGGTTAGGTAAAGGTTAAACATATGTCTTATTGCCACTGAGAAAGAGCAAAGAAACAATAAATATATGAGTTTTTTAACTTTTCTTCTAATCGATATACATTTTGCAAAAAATATAAAAGAAAAATCCTTTAAGTGGAACGGCATTCGACATTGGAGAGCAATTCAAGTGGTCGCTAATCATTCAGCTCTTGCCGCCTCAGCACAATCACCTTGTATTATGCCTCATTTTTGTACAGGTCCATTTTTTTTAATGAAAAGAAAAAAAAAGAAAAAGGAAGCTTATAGAGGATTAGAACCTGTCCTTCTCACTTTGTTAGAGAGAGAGAGAGAGGAGAAGATCACATTTTCCAATAATGTGTATATGTATGTTTAAAATTAACACCAGTGTAACAGCAACAAACAAAATACTTTAATAAAATTGTTATATTTTAAACTACGGATGTACGGATGTACGGATCAAGTGTTTTCGCTCCGCAACATTGTAGAGAAGCATCTGGCTGTTGGTCCGAAGGTTTTCTGCAGTTTTGTGGATCTCGAAAAAGCTTTTGATAGGGTTGCACGTAAGGAACTTTGGGACATTTTGCCAGATTATGAGATAGTCGGGTCCCTGCTGCGTGCGGTGCAGTCAATGTATTTATACTGTAAAGCATGCGTGCGGGTGAACGGCAACATATCGCCTTGGTTTGATGTTAATATTGGCGTCAGGTAGGGTTGTGTGTTGTCAGCGCGCTTGTTTATCTTACATTTGGACAAATGTCTTCAAAGGTTAAGATCATTGAATGTGGGAATGCGTATGGGTGACCAAGTGGTGAACTGCCTGCTTTATGCAGATGATGCTGTACTTTTGGGCTCTACACCATTTGAGCTGCAAACATTGGTCACAGTTATGGAAGGAGATCGTAAAGAAAGGGGCTTACATTTGGATGCGATGAAAACCAAAATAATGGTGTTTGAAAGAGACGTAGCCAGAACGGATGTAAGAGTTTTGGTTGATGATGTTGTGCTGGAACAAGTGAATGAAATTGTATATCTTGGTTTTGCTTTTAGCAGGGATGGAAGGTACACCACGGATGTAGAGAGGAGAGTGAGTGCAGAGAATAATGTGAATGGAGCGTTGGGTAACCTATTCCAAAGTGAGGTTTTGAGTCAAAAAGCTAGACTCGCTTTGCATAATTCTGTGCTTATTCCAACGTTATTGTATGGAAGCGAGAGTTGGGTATGTCAGAAAGAGCATGAAAGTAGTATAAATGCGGTCGAAATGAGAGCACTACGGAAAATCTGTGGTGTAACGCTCGCTGACCGCATTCGTAACAGTGAGATCCGAGAAAGAGTGGGATTGAAAGAAAGTGTTGGTGTTGCTCCACTGGTTCGGTCATGTGGAAAGAATGACAGATGAAAGATTGACAAAGCAGATATACAATGCGAATGTGGATGGATGTAGGTACCCGGGGAGACCAAGGTTGACATTTCACGATCAGATCAATCGGATATTATCCGAGGGTGGTGTCAAGAGTCTCCGAAATCGGCGTGTTTGTGTGAAAAGGGTTATGAATGTGAAGGAAGCAAGACAGGTTTGTCAGGATCGTGAGGTCTAGCACTCGATACTCTCTGCCTACCCCGTAAGGGACTTGGCGTGAAGATATGTATATTTTAAACTAATTTTGTTTTAGTTATTTACGTGTTAGAACTTAGATATTTAAATAGATTTAAAAGGAGGAATAATACAAACACAGATTAAAGAAAACATTTGATAAAAAAACATAAGTGAATAAAATAAATAAAAGCTAATGTTTGAATTGAAAATATAAGTCTACCCAAAAAAAACAATAAAATTGAAGGTAATTTTGATAATCATGACACCGGCGAAGAGATTTTTTTCTCATTCTGTGAAAATAAATGCATTCTAGAAATGTAATGAATTTCTATAAAAAAAAATGTTGGTCGGGATTGGAATTGTGCCCGGTTGGCGATAGGCTTGCCACCTATCACATTGTGGGACTTAGTATATTCGGTTAGTCGTGGGTGCCTTGGTTGTACCTCTGCCTACCTCTTCGGGGATATGGGCGTGAAGATACTTTTTTTTTTAGAAATGTAATAAATTGTGTTGAATCGCAATTTGATAATGGTCAAGATAGCCACACATACATTTTGTACGATCAGACATTGAACTCTGAATTTAATACATGGATATGAAAATATAGTGACGAAAAAAACATGTCATGAACACGAAATATGGCAGCCGTTCTGATTTCTGATCAATATGAGGCGTAATCTGTGGTTCTGAATCTATGACTGTTCAGAAAAAGTAGTGTATCAATATCAATACAAAGTAAATCTTGGACAACAGCTGGTACTTGAAATAAAAGGGGTCCTAGCACTGTAGCGAACTGGCTTATAAATAAGGAAATGTAATAAAACGAAAGAAAAAATATTTATTTACATTTTATCAACATATTTCTCATTTTACAAAGATAGTATTTATATAACTAAACTAGCTGTCCCGGCGAACTTTGTTCCACCCATTCAGTATGTATAGGAAAACTTAAAATGTTGGTTTTCCTAGTTTCTCACCTTTTAAGCCTTCCCTGGACTTCCATAAATAATTCGAAACCAAAATTAGCTAAATCGATCCAGCTGTTCTCGAGTTTTAGCAAGACTAACGAACAACAATTGATTTTTATATATATAGATTTAGTAAAGATAATTGTAGTACTACTATATTAGGTATTCCTATTTCTATATGATCCAAATAGTGGTTTTTGAGTTATACATACCTACATCATTTTCACAAATTTTCATGTATGTTGTCGACATCATAATATGACATCATGTTACTAGATTTGTACATACTTATTTAAAAACCAGTAGTAGGATCGTGATTAAAATATATATGGCTGCACCTCGAAATCGAGACCCACCTTACCAAAAATCGGTTCAGCTAACTGCATGAGATTCCGGGTTCGAAACCTGGGTCGGGCAACAAAAAGAAAACTGGGTTTTTCTAATAAAAAAAAAGTTGCTCGGGTGTATATGTGCCCGGGTCTCGATAAGCTTGCCACCTATCACATTATGGTACTTAGTGTCTTCGGCTAGTCGTGGGTGCCCTGGTTGTGCCTCTGCCTACTTCTTCGGGGATATGGGCGTGAAGATACTTTTTTATTAGAATCGGTTTCAAAATAAGTGAATATGAATCGTTTAATTGTGATCGGGACATTGGAGTGCAACTTATTACCGGCAGTCACGATTTAACTCCTGCCACATCGCCACAGTCTTCCTGTGTTTTATCTCGTTTTTACCCTACTGAAGAAGAGGAAGACGACGTTATCAATCAGTAAAAATTAATTTTGTTTTAGCACATTCAAACTGAGAAGGCAATCAATTTGAATGTATTTTTTTGTATGTTTGTTGTAATTTTCAAATCTAAGATCAAAGATTTACTATGCTTAAAATATTAGTTATTTTATGTTTGTTAGCGATTATTCGGACAGTAAATTTTGAAGATTATTTTTAAAAAGATAGGACATATTTAAGTGGTAGTCCCGTACCTGACATTGGCTAAATAAGTCGTGAAAAACGACTGAAAGCCATATTTATAAAAGAAGAAGACGAAGACTTATTCTGAGGTGGTCTCAAATAAGTACATTTTACGCACTTTTATAAATTCTTCGAATAGTATAAGAGTGGATGTTGGTGCATGGAGTTTGCATGGATTAAATTTGGTATAAATATTTTTTTTATATTTCTCAAACTAATTTGTAAAAAAGCCAATTTCAAGCCAGAGCGCTTCAATAGTTCATTTTTTTTTGCAAAATAAAATGTTATATATTTTTTTTAAATATCTTCACGCCCATATCCCCGAAGAGGTAGGCAAAGGCACAACCAGGGCACCCACGACTAGCCGAAGACACTAATTCCCACAATGTGATAGGTGGCAAGCCTATCGCCAACCGGGCACATATCCAATCCCGGGCAACGTTTTTTTATTAGAAAATTGGAAAAACCCAATTTTCTTTTTTGTTGCCCGACTCGGGATTCGAACCCGGGACCTCACGCAGTTAAGTCCAACAACTAAACCACTAGACCACAGAGGCGACTATAAAAAAACTATAAAAAAAATTTAAAAAACTTATTACATGAAAATGTTAAAGAAATTATAATATTCTGAGTTTGCAGTTACGTTTCTATAAAAAAATTAAAAAGTAAGTAGGTAAGTGTGCAATTCTACCGGCTAACCTACCCTCCAGCCTGGAACATGAGAGTCATTATGGTGGCAGGAATAGGCAAGGCGTTGGATCCGAATAAATGAACTCTACCACCAGTAGTTTGTTGGTAATGACCTATATTTTAAACTGTGTTTGCCTCTCATGAACTACTCAGAGGGCAAGGACCAACAAGGGGAAGACTAACAACTTTAAAGTAAAACATTATACATCTAGTGATGAGTGGCATGTTTATTATTTTCATGCCATTAAATACATGATACCTACTGAGGTGTAACCTTTTTCATGCTGTAAGAAATAAATAAAAATATAGATAAATTCGTACACAAATTACAATAATTGATCTAACCAATAATTATTTATTTGTTATGGTTGTGAGTCAACGATATTAATACATAAGAATACATATTTCATAGATACTAAAATAAATTTAATAAAAAACTAAACCCAGAAATGCAGACATCTAAATTTTCATAACACAAACGTCTGCCACCCTTCGGGAAAGTTCGGGTTAAGTGTGTAAGCTAAGTGCTAACCCCTCCCTTGGTCAAAATCGAAATCGGTCAAAAGAAATCTTGGTGAATCCTAAAAATAATTAACAAATTAAAAAAACATCAAAGTTACGACACAATCTATGTGATTGCAAGATTTTTTTTGTAATAAAAAATTAAATAAATACATAAAAATATGGCCGCATAAATAGCGATAAAGACTCCTCTAATTGGAATAGCATTCGACAATGGAAAGCAATTCAAGTGGTAGGTAATGATTTAGTTCCTGTCAAATCGGTACAAATCTCACTGAGAAAACTTCCTCGTTTTATGAGAGAGCTGCTTCATGCTTTATTTTTTAGCACCTGAAAAGAAAGTACATATTTCATAGTGTGCTATTGCATTTATAGAATAATATGAATGTATTTAAATTGCGCATAATTATATCCTGCAAAACCAAACTCAATATTTCATGTCTTGTTTACTAGACGCAGGAGCATAAAATTTGGCACACTTATAGTTTATGTGTAGGAGAAGTACAGAACGCTAATATTTTTCAATAATAATGCTTATATTGTACATTAAATTAATAAATAAAACATTACCCACACTACTATGCATTTGACACACACAAACAAATGTATTGATGATAACGATATAAGATCACAGATAGCGTACCATACAGTTTGGAAACAAGGTAGTTGGTCTTAAGAAATTAAGATGGCGTTCTTATCAACAAGATGTTAAAATTTATTATGCTGGAATTCCGACCACCAGGCGATCACTAATTTGAATAAATAAGGATATAAACGTATATATAGTCGAAGACAACATAACTCAATTATTTCAACTCAAAACCTCTTCTTATATCTATACCAAATTAAATAGATCCACATTTGAAGCATTACCTTTCAAAAAAGACATCATCATAATTGAGCAGATAAAACACAAAAAAATCGTTTTGTGAACGTCGTTTAAAAATATAAACATACAATAGTACGTTTACGAATACGAGTACATAGTAGATCGCCTGATGAAAACCAGTTAGCACTGGTCATAGATAATAACATTCACTGTCATTGCCGACCCGGCATTCATTAACCTTCGTCTTGAAAACCCAAAGGTCAAAACTCCTTGGAAAGCCACTGTAAGTGATGCCTCCAAATCCCAGCCATCTATGGTGTCTACAGTCTCTTACAATCAAAAGATATATGTACGTGTTTGTTATTTTAAAATATAAACTAGTTTAGATTTATTTGCGTTAGGAAAAGAGAAGTTCCATCTTCAAGGACCAATTAAAATTAGCTTCACGTCCATATCCCCAAAAAGTAGGCAGAGGCATAACCAGGGCACCCACAACTAGCCGAAGACACTAAATCCCACAATGTGATAGGTGGCAAGCCTATCGCCAACCGGGCACATATCCAATCCCGAGCAACATTTTTTAATTAGAAAATTGGAAAAATCCAATTTTCTTTTTGTTACCCGACCCGGGATTCGAACCCGGGACCTCATGCAGTCAAGTCCAACACCCGCTAGACCACAGAAAACTGAAAAGACACATTTTCTCGTTAAGTACATTTTCATTACAGATTTGACAGAACCAATTTAATCTGAGAATGCCTAATTTTCTAGGTTTAAATGATTCAGAAACAGGTTCAAAAGAAAAATGAGTAGAAGTTATTTAATTATTACATTTCAGTCAGTTAAAATATGTGATACTTAAAAAAAACATCATGCTCTATATGTCACTACTAGCTGCTACCTGCGGCTTCGCCCGCGTTTTCACAGAAACCCGGTGTGCGATCGGGATTAAAAATAGCCTATATGTTAATCCAGGTCACAATCTATCTGTCTTCCAAATTTCAGACAAATCCGTTCAGCCATTCGAGCGAGAAAGAGTAACAAACATCCATACATCCATACTTACAAACTTTCGCATTTTTAATATTAATAGGATTCCGAGGAACATAAATCTTATGTGATTTCCCTCGTGTTGGTTCGGGTCTGCTGAGTAGATCAGAACATCTGCATCTCCGTCAGGCAACTCGTATAAAGCAGTCGCAAGTAAAATAAGTCATCACCAACAAGAACACTGGCGGAAGAGTGTTGTGCAGCAACTTGCCCGAATAGGAATTTACCACCTTACCTATTATACCGAGACAATGACTCTTTCATGTCCCGATCAGGAGGGTAGGGTATCTAGTATACTTGCACAAATGGCCTAATACCCGGCCACAGGATAGCGAACTTTAACATCAGTGCTGGCTTACCCAATAGGCCAGACTAGGCCATGGCTTGGGACCCCTGACGATCAGAAAGAATTTTTTTTAATTTTTTTTTCGAAATATTTTTTTTAATTGAAAAAAAAATATTCGTATTTGTTTGTTATGTTTATTTTATATTGTTGTTCGTTTGTTTCTTCGATTGCTATTATATGCCAATTTTAAAATGTTTGTATGATATAAGAGGTGTTTGAAATTCTGAAATTGCGAAAATAACCGTCAATTATACAATATTTTTGAAAAAGGGAGGGCCCCAAAATCAAAATGGCCTAGGACATCTTATGGACTTAATCCGGCACTGTGTAACATCTATGGGGTGTATAGGCCACCATTGTCTCGTATCACCAGGAGATCCGTGTGTTCGTTCGCTGACCTCTCACATACAAAAAAAAATATGACAGTAATGAACGAAAAGTCATGACATGAGTCGTATGTGTCTGTTCTGGAGCAAAATTTAGTCAAATCACTTTTAAAGGATACCGACCACTGTAGACGGGGCGGAGCGTGTCGGGTCGGGGCGCATCGCATTGCAAAGCACACTGAGGCGGACAGGGCCGCATCGCATCAACGGATGTCTGTTACTAAGCGCCTAAGAGTAGATAAAAAAATAGAGAGGCGGCTCGATGTTAAAATCTTAAGTATGGAAAGTAACGCATCTAGCTCCTTGTACAAAACTTTCCCGTTAAAATGCTACTAGTTCTCTATTCTTAATAGTAATCGTGATCTTTGGTCACTGTAGGCTGCATCAGGGTGTGCGCGCGGGGTGCCTCGTGGATAAACCTGCACCGATGCGCCGCGGCATAGTGGGCGTTGCTCCGTACAAAATGTATGAAGCCGATCTAGGCAGATTATTGAGCTGCGATGCGCCTGTCTAAATGGGCGCTATCCTTAATAGGGCAATGTAAGAGTAACGTCTGCCAAGAGTAACATCTTAAATCATTATTTAGATGATAAAGAAGCCTTATTGTACAGCTGCCAACACTAATTTTGGCAAAGCTATGAATGTTGCGAACATATTAAACTAAGTAATACTCAAAGGTCACTGAAGTTCATTACTTGACAATAAGTTTTTTATAATTGCTACATTGTAAAATAAGCAAACAGATAGATCTTATACCTATAAGTAAGATATGCTTGTCTGTAAACACCAAAGATGGTGATTGTGAGTTACTAAAGGGAGGCTAGGATAGAAAACCTCTTGCGTACGTAAATTTAGGCTCTAGGCTCTGAAGCATGAGTACCAGACAGACATTTAAAGCAACTTATATATTATTATGCAGCAATCACTTTTATTTTAGCAGCTAAATGCAGTAGCAAACTGTATGTGTTAACAACAGTTAATACATTCTTTTTTAGTGGCTAATTTGTTGCCAGCCCGAGAAATCATAATTTAGATGGATTGCACTGTTCCCTACAACGCGAACGCCAGCGACAAGGGCTGTCTCCGGGGAGACCGTACTTCGACTTGGAATCGTATATGTCATTGTACATACTTTTGAATACAGTACTAGCGGATTATTTAAAATTTTTTTTTCAAATAAATTCAACGAGTCCAATGAAATGATCTATTGTTTACTATTAACTAAATTGTAATAATTCGAATCGAGTTTTAAGTACTCTTGAAGTACCTAAAATGACATACTCGATTCCAATTTCCAATATTGCATGGATCGAGCTTCAATAGTTACCCTACTGGTTACTGGGTGGGCCAATTGGAGAGATTGCGGCTCGTCACTCGCCGTTAGGCGCCGGGCGGAAATAATTTTTCTTCGACGGCTAGGAGGCTACGGTGTAGTGCGGTGTTTCGCGTGCTGTTGCTTGTGGTGCTGGGATTGGGAAGGTTATCGGATCGGCGACATCCTATTAAATGTTACAGGGTGTAAATATAATAGAAAACATGGTATTATATAAGTACATAAATATAACAAAGACAAAGAGGCAAATTATTGTACTTACTTTAATTGACAGAAGTAATGATATATGGTCATTAATTAAAAAACAGAGTCATAAAGTAGAAAAATTAGAAACAGGGAGGGTGGTAGAGAAACATTAAATCCTTCCATCCCAGCCTCGGGACAGCGACCTTCAGACGAGACATGTGCCTGTTTACTGACCTCTAACATAAAAAATGTTTCTGAGTCCTAATTCGTAACATGTACCTATTTACTTAATTGACTACAATTCATTTTTCTCCGTTTATTGAAATAATCAACAATAAAATTAGAGCTGAATATTAATTTAGCTTTTGCAATTAAATTTTCACTTTATAGTAGCGTAGATTTCTGGCAAATACACACACACAGTGCTTTTAAAACACTGTTTAGTTTTGTATTAGATAGAGATATTATATACCTACATAGAAATATATTGATAGCAATAACAGAAGATAAACTAAAAATTTAAAAAAGCCATCGAAGTTGATTACACAAATGCCTGTTCCTTTCAGAAATCGATGATCGGTGCTATAGAAGTATAGCCCCTCAAATTATCGACTCAAATTTGAATACCAATTATTTAAAAAAATTAAAAATATACATAAATTATATAAAGGTACGTGCACACAAAAAACAAATCATCATCTTTCCACGATCGGACCTGAAGTGAAATCACGGGCAATACTAAAAACAATAATTGACGGAGCCTAAAAGATCCGGGAACAAATTACTTGTCATACACACTCCACCTACATCGTGACTTAATCCGAATTTATCTCTGACGTTGAGGAAAATTGAGAGAAATTACGTTTTAAGAGATAACGCCTATGAAACAAATAGCTCTCGTTATTCTGCTGCAGTGATTCCCATTTAGCGATCCGCATTAAGCAGATACTAGTGTAAATTTAAACTAAATACTAAATTTAACTAATTTTACTCATATTTTACACGAAGTTCAATAATTCCGAAAAAACTACGACCATGTTCTTCCGCGATGGCGCCAAAACTCACCCTTTTTCTGAATGTAGACATTAAATATCAATTATTAACATAAGTAGCACACACACAGCCACATTTCTATCAAAATATACCAAGTTAAACACTATTTAACTAAGCAGTGACAAATTGCACT
>NJDC01004382.1:131336-155647 GCA_002245475.1 Calephelis virginiensis
TGATCTTTTATCGTTATCATTAATATATTTGTTTGTATGTGTCAAATGCATGGTAGTGTGGGTAATGTTTTATTTATTAATTTAATGTACAATATGATTGCGTCGGCGCAATTTTCGTAAAAAAGGGTCCAAGGTTTTGACATTACGTATTAATATATAGATTATACTGTGAGACCGTACCACCCCTACTTAGTAGTTATTACACATTCCACGTACTGGAGCAACAAGGCAGCTTCTTTCATCATTTGCTTTGCTACGGGTTGGAACTGTCTTACTATTGCAGTGTTTTAAGAAGAATACAACTAAGGATTAGACGATTTTAAAGTAAGAGTTAACAGACTTCTCATTTTTGACCCTGACATTACTTTGCACCAGGCGAATACCGGACGATTGCGTGTGTAAAAAACGTCTGATGTGGAGCTACCGCTACTGGTAATAGTGGTTGATCGTAGAAACATTGGTGATGGTGGAAAAACTATACCAAAGTATACCACTATTAGAGATGGTGAAGATGAAAATGCTAAGTGGAGAACGAAGAGTTGGTAAAGACTTAGATTGCCCATTCAAACGTGCGATTCGAGTACAATTTTAAGCTAGAAATATGTAAGATCCGCATTTAGCTCTGTAAACCAACAGGCTTTATCGATTACATTTTTTTGTCACGCATTTAAAACGAAAACAATATCTAAAAAGTAACTAGTTATTAAAATTTCGTCTAAAATGTAGTGTTTGTTGTAAATTGAAAATAAAGATACGCATAAATTTAAAGCAGTAATTTAATTTAAATTCATTTTTTGCAGATATGGTGGGTAAAGTACAAGGTCAGACATGCAAATCTTATAAAAAAATCTAGCATATTTCGCTATTTAGCAGTATGCTGCAATGTTATGTCATCTAAGTAAAAAATACTTACTTATTAAAGTTATTTACAGAGGACTTATCAAACCGCGATCAAGTTTATATAGGACTAACCGAAAAGCAACTCCTAAACAAAAAAATCACAAAAATGAGTTCTTCCAGAAAAAGATGTCAACCAAAGAGTATATAAATACTACGTAATAAGAGGCGGGACTTCCATAGATACATAGCAAACCAGAATTTGTATAAAGCTTACTTGAAAATTATAACCCGTATTATTTGAAAGTAAGTCTAAAGACATTCAGGTATAAGACAACTAGTGACATATGATTTGGGCGAATAAAAAACATAGCAAATTTTTTTTTTTTTTATTTTTTTATATGAAAGTTGCGCTTAACTGATGTCAAGTCAACACATAAAAATAAAATTAAATTTAGAACCTTTTTTAAAAACCTTTTCTATGGACTTTTCTAAGACCTTGAGATATGCTGCTACATCTTTTGTATTAAATATAAATTATTTTTGACAGTCATAAGTCATTTCAGGTCATTTGTCATTACAAAATGGAACTAATTTAAATAAATAAATATCCCTGGACAACTTACACTAATTGAATCTAACCCCAAAGTAAGCAAATTATATGCTTGTGTTATGGGTGCTAGTCAACGATACTAATACATAGAAATACTTAAATAGATACCAGAACAAATTTAGTAAACACCCAGACCCGGAAATGCAGACATCTAAATGTTCATCACACAAATGCCTGCCCCCGTCGGGAATCGAACCCGAGCCTCGCGGTAAGTCGATGTAGTTAGGCGAGTACGCTAGCCACTCGACCAACGAGGCGGTCTAATTGCCACCTAAATTTAAACTTAATATTAAATTGAACTAATTTTTCTCATAGTTTACACGAAGTTCAATAATTACGAAAAAACTACGACCATGTTCTTCCGCGATGGCGTCAAAACTCACCCTTTTTTCTGAATGTAGACATCCACACATCCACATTTCTATCAAAATATACCAAGTTAAACACTATTTAACTAAACAGTGACAAATTGCACTTTATAAATAAACTTAAACATTGTTTAAAAATGTGTTCATTTTTAAACAATGTTTAAGACTTAATCAAGTGATTAGTTAAGCAATGATTAAGAGGTTATTCTAGACTTTACCTACGTTTTATGAATAAGGTAGTTAAGTTTAGACATAGGTCGTAGATTTGATAATAGTATCAGGTACAGAGAATCACGATTATATAGCAGGGCACAAAACTGTCAACTTGTTCCAAGTTCCAACTCCGTACAATATATATTCCGAACATTTTCGTGAGCGTGTATTGTTGCAATAAATAACTCAGCCTATATCCGTCCACATGTTATGTAATTTTAGTGATTCGTGAACCAAATCGTGTGCATTCGAACCGATTGATTTACTTTATTTTAGTCTTTATTTACCCCGTTAGTTACAATTTTTATATTAATCAAGGGCTAAAGTTTATAATAATCGGACAAACTTAAACACAATAAATATGCTTAGCCCCTTAGTAAGCTAGTTCATAACATTGGGTAAAGATAAACATATAAATATTTAGTAAATAACTTGTATGTAAAATTGCCTTGTTATTAACACATAGACGTTGATAAATCGTACTATTGTATAATGTAAAGAGAATCAGAAGAAATCAAATTAAAAAGTGGGACACAAAACTGTCAATTTGTTGCAAGTTACAAGTTCCAGCTTCGTACAATATATGTTCCAGAGAACTTTGTGAGTATGGTTGCTATAAATAGTGCAGTCTATGTCTGCTCACTTGTTACATAATTGTAGTGATTTGTGAACCACATCGAGCCAATTGATTTGTGTTATTTTTGTCTTTGAAGATTAATTAAATATTACGCTAGCCAGTGAATAATTTTGTGACCTATTTAGACCCAATTTTAGTATGGATATTAGTAGTAATTTTGTTGCGCGCTAACTAAACTAATTTTAAGTTATGGCTATCTTCTTTCAACGAAAGTAATTGAAAAAGACAAAACACTTTTCTTTTTGTTTCATTCGAAAAAGATGCATGCATGCATCTAAAATAAGTTTAGTTTGTGAACAGCAGAATCACCACCACTGTCGATGCGTCGCTGGCTGGAATGTTAGGTTCCTTATGTGAAATTTTTACTTTACCTACATCTAGACCGGAACTTGACAAAATAAGGCATGGAATTATATTCCTACCAGTTCCTGTACAGCTCTACCAATAGTATTTTGAACTAGCAGTTTCACGCAGCTTCGCCTGCGTAACTTAGCTTCTACTGCACCGATTTTGATGAAACAAAGTCTATGTCACTCAAAGATAATGTTGCATTCTACTGGTGAAAGAATTTTTGTAATCGGTTTAGTAGTTTCGGAGCTTATTCATTTCAAACAAACAAAAAATCAAATCTTTCCCCTTTATAATATTAGTACAGATAAAGGTCTTGTTGGTAATGAGTTATTTAGCTTTCGCTCGTCTCTTGTGAGCTGCCAAGCAGACACATAGTTTATTCTTCACAGGGGTCAATAAAAACACAGGGAAAATATATGTTCCAGGCATTATCGTCAGTGTGTACTGTTGCGATATAAAACCCACCTATATCCGTCCACATGTTACGTAATGGAAGTGATTCGTGAACCCAATCATATGCATTCGAGCATATCGATCTGAAGTGACATTGTCTTTGAGAGCCAATTAAATATGAAGTTGAGCAGAATGAATTATTAAAGACCACTCATGTTTTAAAGTTAATCCTTTTATAATTAACCCATACCTCAGATTTTCGAATAAAAAAGTGATTTTTTTTATGATATTGGAAGGCAAACGGATTTCCTGATGGTAAGAAATTCACGCCGCCTAAAGACACCAAGGTGGTAACGGTGCGTTGCCAACGTGAGGCCGGGGTGTTAATCCTCGAGCAAAAGTAAGTTTACCGGCTACCTTACCTTCCAAACCGGAACACGTCATGACGTTATGGCGGCAGGAATAGGTAAGGCGGTGGTACCAATCCAAGCGAGTCGCTGCGAAACTTTACCACCTAGTAAGATGTCACAGTGTTAGTGACGGTAAGCGTATGCTCGCCTTTTACGAGCTGCCTGGCAGAAAGGCAGATGGCCTATTCCACTAAGGAGCAGGACCGACACGGGGAAATGGATTCTGTACATTGAATATATTTAAAAACATAGGCGCATGCGATTAGAAATAGGCAGCACAACACATATTTAGCATTTTTTTTGTCTGCCTATCTGTATCCCGACTGCGATCCAAGTCAAATTTACTGATTCAATCGTGCCAAAATTTGACGGGTTTTACAGACTTACGTTTACTAAAATGGTTCCGATGAAAGAGACATAATAGTCAAAATATTAATTTGGACCTAATAATCGCCTGTGTGGTCTAGCGGTCCGGGTGTTGGACTTGACTGCATGAGGTCCCGCGTTCAAATCCCGGGTCGGCCAACAAAAAGAAAATTGGATTTTTCCAATTTTCTAATAAAAAAAATGTTGGTCGGGATTGGAAATGTGCCCGGTTGGCGATAGGCTTGCCACCTATCACATTGTGGGACTTAGTGTCTTCGGCTAGTCGTGGGTGCCCTGGTTGTACCTCTGCCTACCTCTTCGGGGATATGGGCGTGAAGATACTTACTTACTTATATTAATTTGGATATAATTCAGCAACGAGTGGTTCGATTTCATTAATTCTTTTTTCTTCGTTTTGTAGCACGTCCTTTATAAATTGCTTATATATTTTTCCAAGTCATAAGTTTTGAAGTTTAGAAATTATAGACATAGCAACACTCAATAGAAAGTGACCAAACAACTTGATATCCGAGAAGTAGAGAAACATGTGAACGTACCAATCATCATAAATATACGTACAAGTTTTTGGCGCCATCGTTAATTATTTTTCCACAATTATTGAATTTAGTGTAAATTATGAGTAAAATTAGTTAATTTAGGTGGGAATTAGTTTAATTTTGTTACGTGAAAGTGCACAAATGAAATAATCATAAAGATGTTAGTGTGTCGTGAAATTCCTCGCTGCCGCCAAATCTCCTAAAGTGAGCTTGTGTAAAGTGACCACCGATTTACTAAAGACCCTGACGTGACTTTGTAAATAGTGACTAATAACTGTATAAGAATAATTAATACGGACGACGTGGCAGCATGGCCTAAAGGTCTTAGCCGGCCCCAGAAAGGGGCAAATTAACTTAATAAAAAAATATACATAGATATCTTTACACCTAGTCCGCCTGCACTGTAGACAGTGTCTTGCGGCAAGCAAACTAAGTTCCCGATTTTTCGGTGAGGGATCGTCAAAAAATGCTTTAGCTTTTTAAGTGAAATTTTCCTGAAATCGTAGGATGTTAAGCTTTGTTCTAGCTGAAGGTTACACTACTCACTGATGCACGCCAAGTAAGCAACTTTCAAGTTTAACGATAATAGCTGATCTGAAAAAACTACGCGAGGGTGTAACACTTTTAAGTGATCAAATTGTATTGCTAGGAACGAGTACTTTAAGATAAATAAATTTTAATTAAATAAATAATAAATAAATAAATATCCCTGGACAAATAACACAAATCGGATCTAACCCCAAAGTAAGCAAATTATATGCTTGTGTTATGGGTGCTAGTCAACGATTCTAATATATAGAAAATACTTAAATAAATACTTCATACTAGAATAAATTTAATAAACACCCAGACCCGGAAATGCAGACATCTAAATGTTCATCACACAAATGTCTGCCCCCGTCGGGAATCGAACCCGAGCCTCGCGGTTGCTCGATGTAGTTAGGCGTGTACGCTAGCCACTCGACCAACAAGGCGGTTGTATCGCCTCTGTGGTCTAGCCGTTCGATTTTGGACTTGACTTCCTGAGGTCTCAGGGTAACGAATAGAAAACGTTTTTTTTATTTTCATTTAAAAACAACCTTACTCGTGATTGTTGGCGATAGACTTGCTTGCTAGCCGTAGCTGCCCTACTTGTACCTCTACCTACCTTTTGAGGAATACGGGTGTGAAGATAATCTTAATGGTACCTATTTTTAATAAACGTGCAGGAAGCTAGGCAGGTTTGTAATTTGATGGAAGGTGAATGTGGGATCGCATATTAGTAACAAGCTGCTTTATAACGTGTAACGTATGTATGTTTGTCCAGAAGAATTAATTTTGGTCGCTCATTGGTCGAAATTCGACCAAATAAATTTTAATATCTTGTTCATTTCATCTGTATTTCTCAAGACCAACTACTTTGTTTCCAAACTTTTTAGTGCGCCTGTGATCTTTTATCATTATCATCAATATATTTGTTTGTGTGTGTCAAATGTATGTTAGTGTGGGTAATATTTTATTTTTTAATTTAATGTATTTTATAAGCATTATTGAAAAATACAAGCGTTCTGCACTTCACCTACACATAAACTATAAGTGTGCCAAATTTCATACTCCTCCGTTCGGGCAATTTTCGTAAAAAGGGTCCAAAGTTTTGGCATCACGTATTAATATATAGATACACTTGTGCGTGCGGCGTGACAAGTGCTTTTTGTAAGGTTAATGTGAATAAAAATATTTTCTATTCTATTATATCTTAAAATTAAGGTGTATGCACGGGAATCACCTAGTGTGGTACATAAGAACAATACGTAATATGTCTAGTTGTAACATGAAAAATATAACTACCTAACTTCCATTTTATATCTTACAATTGTAAAATTGTTGTCAAACTTGGGTTGCCACTCCTATGTAGCATGCGGGATTCCGTTTCGAAACATGGAAACTAATATGCCATTATTGAAATGCCATTTGCTGGTACAAACAGCACAACGATTAAATAGGAACAGCGAGGTTGCCGACTCTATTGTGCACTGTTAGAGTGGCTGCTTTTTGCCTTTTTTTCTACTAACTTTTCCGATTACAGCCAAACTCCAATGTGTTACTTTCATCAAATTCTAGATGTACTAATTTGCCAGCAGCAACGTCGATGTTGGTTGTAATAAGATAATGCTTTTCAACAACAAAAGGAATGTGATATATAAGTACGGGAGATGGCACCGTTTGAAAAACAAGAGTTTTAGAATAGCTGGTTTATATCAACTTTGGAGTTTGAACACAGTAATCAAATAAAAAAAGAAACAATAGGTACTCGAACACACATATAATTTGACTCTATCACACGTTAATCTTCTCATGTAATACTAATTTTCACTTGTGCTAGGTTAACAAGCAATTTAAAATAACAAGCACCATGGTCTGTTTTATTTTTCGGTGGACTCCTTTTAAATCATAGCTATCTTACAAAAGACATACCTATCTAGAGAAAAGCATAGATAAAAGAAGTTAAAAAATGGAATTTCGAAATAAATTCAATAAACAAGAAAAAATAATTGTAATAAATGAACTGATATAAGTGGAACATCCCGAAAATCTCCATTGACCTATCACAGTAACATCAATGAATACTGCTCTCCAAGCATGCGTATGACGCACCGCAACGATTAGCAAGCGTAGGAAGTAGTCTAGTATCCTACATCTATGATTGTGGTTCTGGTAATGACATTGACTATTGCACATCACTAGCTTTTGATATTAAAGAATTAGGAATAATGAATGTGAACTACGGACTAGTTTAAATTGTTGAAAAAAAGAAAAACTTTTACTACAAGGCTCCAATGAAGCATCGATTGACAGATGATATTTATTCAGTATCATCAAAGACTAAGTTTGAATTCAAAGCTTTAGGTGGTACCCAATATATTAAGATAACAAAAAAGATAACATCCAATAGTTACAGTGTTCAAACTGCAACTGAAAGCAAAATGATTTGCTTTAAAGTAAAAATATTCCTCAAAGTAATATAACTAGAAAGACAATCGCTAGTAGACAGAATCAGAGTTAACTAGTAAGACTGACCTGGTTTTCTTGATTGAGCAGCTTCAGTTGATCGTTAATAAGGCTGTACTTGGCGCTTTCCTCCTTCCTCAACGCTCTCTCCTTCTTAAGCTCCGGACTCCAAAATGTCTTTATACTGTGCATACTGGAGCCCAGTTTCTGATTAGTTAGTTCCAATTCCTTCTTAAGATTCCCAAGTTCCCGTTGTAAATCGGAATTTTGGGATTGTAGCTCGCCGAGGAATAGGGGCGGAGGTTCTCGTCGATAGTAATCATCTTCGGGTGGCGGTGGTGGTGCGTATGAGCGATCATAGTCGCGTTCGAGGGACTGGTATCTGAGGGGTCTGGGGCGAGCTCGATGCGCGCCGGCGGAGGCTGAGCGGCCGCGCTCATCGGGCGCCGGGGAGGGCTCGTCATCGCGAGTGAGGTAGGGGCTACGGCGCGTAGGGCTTCGGTCCACCTGCGGTAGCCGGCTGCGCGCGCCGCCCCAGTCCTGGCGCCGCCACTCCTCCCGGCACGGCGGCCGGTCCTCCTCGCCGGCGTACTCGCGGAGATACAGTTTGCCGTGTTTCCCGCGTCACTGAGAACTCATTGTGCACTAGACTGGATGGCGGGCGCGCGAACACTGAACGGGACGCTCAGCTCATCGATCGTTTTCCTCTACGCATGCGCTATGATCCACAATCCAGCAATGATAGCGCTTTTTCGTGACGTACGCTAGACATAATGTATGTGGATTCAGAGGTTACCAGAGGTCGGGAGATTTCCCGATAAGTGAGCAAGTCTACTAATTTAGTAATACAATAACTGGATTAGCATCATACACTAATTAATTTCGTTGTTATATTGGTCAATATGCCTTCATTAGTTATTAGTAAAATTCATTTACCTAATGAACAGTTGGTTAAAAACATAACAGCTGTAACAAAATCGATCATATAATCCTAATTTTTCAAACCTATGCTATGCCTTAGCTTGATACTCGAAACAAGCGAAATTAGAGAGACAATATATGGAGCTAGGTAAGCTAGCAGTAACATGCCAACTGAATGAAATTCATATCTCAATCTTCAGACTAGAATTTTCTAGATTATCCTAACAACTCACACCTCTTACAATATACTTGCAAAGAGGCGTGGAGTATGTGTGTATTACACAGTAAGCATAAAGGCAACTTCATTATACAGCGTGATCAACCAAGTACTGATCTCAACTTTGGTATGAAAAAAAGGAAATTGTATTACTTACCAAGCAACCCTACACTAAGGCTACTCTAAATGCATTAATAACGTTGTGGTTACAGTGGCTGTTTAATTCGTAGTCTTAGCTTGGGATATTTTACGTTAAAACATGTTTAATTAAACTGCTAAAAATGTCGGCCAACTGCTTTCTGCCAGAAAGCTTGAAATAGGTGTAAATGTAATATATTTGTCACAACGTGATTAGGTAGATGAACTTCGAAGAGGGTAGATACAGGGGTATTATCTGTGGTGGGTAATTAAAATTGAGATTAGCGTTACCTACGCAAAAATATGCTGTCTCAGGTTAGCGACACGGAACATTTTAAGGCTAAGTGTGCGTATTTCGTAACAACATAGCTTAAGAGCCTAATTATTATTATTAAATTTAAGAGCCTAAAAGTCTAATGTTCAAAATCTTGTTAAAAAAATCCGCTTGAAGACAACTTCAACTATTAGATTGAAATCAGCTTAGTATCATTTTTAACTTTATGTTAAACACGCTTCACTTTAGATATTTATAAACTAAATCTGAAACTTGAAAAAAATCTACCATACCCACCATCATCTACAACTGTGCGATTGCGAAGACATTTTTTGCCTCTCACAACACCTTTGTGGAAACAGTTACTGAGGGCGGTATTCCCAAACAATTATGACTTAGGGACCTTCAAGAAAAGAGCGTACTCATTCCTTAAAGGTCGGCAAAGCATCTGTGATACTCCTGGTGTCGCGGATGTCGCTGGCGGTGATCACTTTCCATCAGGTGACCCATTTGCTCGTGTGCCTCCTCTTGTATATAAAAAAATCTCTACCTCATAAAATGGATTGAGGACTTTCGTTTATTTCGACATTTCGGCTAACAATAGAATAAACAAGATGAACTCATACCTCCAACCCCTTTTACAACATAATAAAAATTCTTTGATAGCATAATGCCCTCGTCCTCTTCAAATGATTGAGACCCTACTTGACGCACGCATTTTGTCCTCGATAAAAAAGGCGCCATTATAAATTTGACATCTCTTTCTGTTTTAGGTATTGTCATTTTTAGGAAACAGCTTTTCCTGCGTAAGGCCACAGGAAAAGCCTGCACTTAAAATATGTTTTCCGCAAAAACCATACGATCGGTGTAAAAGTAGTAATGTTACCCCTTGTATTATCTTTCTATTAAAAAAGTCCTTAGAGAACTGGTCAAACCGTTTCGGAACTAATAACTATTATATATAAGGCTGCTTTTTGATTATACAATTGTCTTTTTAACATTACATGCAGTAAGTTTTATTAATTTTTATAAAACACTAGGGGCCCGGTACGTGCTTCGCTACGTATATGACCGCATCAATGACATAACACAACAAAAGAAGAAAACAACTAAAAAAAATTTCAACATGACAGCACAATCCCCATATGGAAAAAGTGGCGATTGGACTGAAAAATGTCCATTAACAAAATGATCCGCCATTTATTGATTTCATTTGTTACAAAAAATGTGAGAAATGAAGAACTGCTCTACCGATTTTATGCAAACTTCACATAAACCATCTACTAAATAGTCCAGACAAAGCCTAAATATTTGGTTTGGATAGGTGTGCCCGTTCTTCAGTTATAAAATTACAACGAAAAGTGGCATTGTTTTTTATATACAGTCGTGGTCAACTAATTAGGGACACTCTTTGGTTAAACAGAAATGTGAATTTATATTTTATTTTCCAACGAGTCTAAACCATATTCCATGTCTCTTACATGAAAGTATAATTAGTCATTTATGTGCCCGATTATACAAACAATAACAACTTCTTAAACATTAAAAATCTTTGCAGTATAGCTGATAGATTATCGTAGTGCTATTTGTTCAAATAATGCTGGCTGGCCATTTAATTAGGGACACAGATATTGCGTTCTATTTTCAAAATTTGGATCTAAATACTTTTTTACTTCTTCTCTTATTGTTTCGTGGTAGTTAAGGTGGCAATCCCGATACTTATTTTTAGTTTTGAAAAATATTTTGAAGAAAAATGGGTAAAAATAAAAGTTGCGACGCAACACTACGAAAAATTATCATGAAGTTTGTTGTCGAGCATGGTTGGCCATACCGAAGTATAGCAAAACATTTAAATAGTTCAAAAACTATGCTATACAATGCAGTGCAACATGTCAGACGCAATAACATTTTAAAAACAGATTTAAATGTGCCCAGAACAAAAAGATCGAGAAAAACAACTCCGCAAGAAGATAGAATGATAACCAGGTAAGCTAAGAAAGGTCCGTTTCGAGGCTCTATTTTAATTAAACACGAAGTGTTTGGGACAGACGAAAGAGCTGGTATCTCAGCGAGGACCGTTCGACGACGTCTGGTAGAAGCAGGGTTGTTCGGAAGAGTGGCTCGCAAAGTACCGTTGTTGAAGAAAGAACATAGAAATGCTCGTTTGGCGTTTGCACGTAAATATGGACATTCGACCTACGCCCAATGGCAACATGTATTATTCTCTGACGAGACCAAGGTTAATTTGATTTCTTCAGATGGAAGGCAACATGTACGGCGTCCAGTAAAAGCGGAAATGAATCCAAGATTCACAAAAAAGCAGGTGAAACATGGCGGCGGAAACATTAAAATGTGGGGTTCCTTTTTTGGACGTGGAGTGGGACCTGTGAGGAAAGTTCAGGGTAACTTAGACCAACATCAATACAAGGCAATATTGGAGGAAACGATGCTTCCCTATGCTGAGGAGCATCTCCCTATTATATGGAAGTTTCAGCATGATAACGACCCAAAACATACCGCCCGTTCAGTCAAGTAGTTTCTTACCAGTCAGTCAGTATGGGTGCTAGATTGGCCAGCAAATAGCCCGTACCTTAACCCAATCGAGCACCTTTGGCACGAAATCAAGAAAAAAGTAGCCACTTATCGTACCACAACTTTAGATGAACTTAATGAAGCTTTTTGTGAGGTATGGGCAAACTTTCCTGTCGAAACATGCTAGAAACTGATAATGTTTATGCCACATCGGTGTCAAGCGGTAATTACTAACAAAGGTTTTGCTACTGGGTACTGATTTTATGTATATATTTATATTAATAAAATGGAGCTGTTAAAGATATTATAGTACTGCAGATTATTAGTTTTGTTTAACTCTATTTTTCATTATAGTTTACTGTTCTTAATTAAATGTCCAGCTACAGAATTATACCTTAAAATTGATTACGTGTTCAACTTTTGATATTAAATACTTTTTTCTATTTATTTATTCTTTTATTTACAGTCATTTAAAGCATAATAATCGGACCAAATTATGCAAATAATAGTTACTGAGAAATCATTAGGGTTTTATATTTGTATGTACATAACTGGTTATTGCTCTTCACTATCTTGCATGTCCCTAATTAGTTGACCACGACTGTATATAGATTTGCCATCCAATTTAAAGTAAAAACATATTGCACTGGTGTAATCAACTCAGATATAAATGCACAAAAATTCACATAATGTATTTTTTTAATAGTGACAACCTCAAATTATTACGCAGGAGTTTAAGTAGAATTTACAAAAAGAAGTAGTAATAAAAGTAGTTAAAAGAACACATAATGCTCCAACTGTTATACAATACCTATACCCATGAATAATGGTAGAATAGTAGCTACCTAGTGATAGACACTTGCTACTGAAAGGGGGCTACTGTCGTAATGAGCAGCAGTATTTTGCCAATCCCCAGAACATCAATGTAATTAAGCATCGTAGAAAATTAGAGAAAATATATTATTTTTTATATAATTTGACGTGACGTTGACGTTGTCCTGTGTCTTAATTATGTCCGTTGTCTTAATTATTAAAGTAAAATTAAAATGTAATATAATTTTAAGTATTTAAGTATCTTAATGCCTATATCCCCGCTGAAGCAGGCAGAGGCACAACCAGGGCACCCACGACTAGCGAAGACACTATGTCCCACAAAGTGATAGATTGCAAGCATATCGCCAACCGGCCACACATCCAATACCAGGCAACGTTTTCTTTATTAGAAAACACGCAATTTTCTATTTTTTTTTGTTTTCCGGCCCGGATCGAATCCGGGACCTCAAGAAGTCAATTCCGATGACGGACCGCTAGACCACAGAGGCGATAGAGACAAATATATTTTTTATTTTTTCATAAGAACCTTCTCCTGACAATTATTAATGTAACAAAAAAAGGATTAGTAAAATTGTTCTATCAGGGAAATGGGAATCCATTTATATTTACAAGCAATTGCAAATTTGCAAATACGAAGACGGTGTCAAGAGTCTCCGAAACAAGGGTATTTGTATGATAAGCGTAAAGAATGTTGAGGAAGTTCGGCAGGTCTGTAAATGTCGTGACATTTGGAACTCGATATTCTCTGCCTACCTCGAAAAGAACTTGGCGTAAAGATATGTCTGCATAATTATATATAGAAAATTGAAGTTAAAAATGTGTAAGTCAGCTTTTCATTAGCGTCCGTTGTGTTTTCTGGACATATTAAATCCAGCCCAGCTGTTTCATCATTAAGGTTACTTACATTCACAAATCAAACTATCTATGTAATAGTGTGACATAAAAATAAAATTAAAATATTTATGTCATTAGTTACTTAAAGATGCTCTATTTATAGCCCTGTATTTTCAGCCTCCCAACCACTAGCAATGTAGCGCTGAAGCGCTTCAAACCTGAAATATTGTTTTAAGTTCCTCTTATCCCATGACCCACATAGATACTTCGTCCTTGTCACTCAAATATGATTTGTATAACTCTATCTCGTTCTCCAGAAAGGTCGTTGTTATGTCGGTCAGAGCCGGGTTGCACGGGAATAGTGTTGCGACTCGTCGTCGCGGGTCAGTCGATGGTTTTTATGGTAATTTTTTAAGTGTTGTATAATGTGTATGAATTATAATAAAGCTATGATATTAAATTACCAAGATTAAATAAACATTAGGTTATTTATTCCACTAAGCGAAATCTTTACATTCTAAAAATTGTTTGTATTAATAAATAATCATATAATCAATACAAAAAACAATGTGTAAATAGTTAATAAATAATTAAAATTACTAATTTGATTAAAACCTATTAAAATATTTGCACACCACAAGTTGGAAGAATATGTTGGAACCCGTAAATAACTTTGTTATATTTTTTTATTTTAGCACTTGCCCTGTGCTTGGGATAAATTTTCTATAAATTTTAAAGAAAGACAGAAAAAATTTCGCCCCAGACAGGATTTGAACCTGTAACCTTTCGTCTCAAACCGACGAATGCTCTAACCAATTGAGCTACTGAGGATTCAAGTCAAGACATAACTACCCGCGTTAACTGGTTAGAAAGGAATTAAAAATTTCGCCCCGGGACTTGAATCCTCAGTAGCTCAATTGGTTAGAGCATTCGTCGGCTTGAGACGAAAGGTTACAGGTTCAAATCCTGTCTGGGGCGAAATATTTTCTTTCTTTAAAATTTATAGAAAACTTTGTAATATCATTGTAATACTCATATTCCGTAAATAAATATTTTTTCTTTCTTTACGATCTCTATGATCTCTTTAATTTAATAACTCTCTTTAATCTACTACATACACACAAGGTCAAACTATGGAAGTATTAGTATATATTATATACAAATTCTCATCATCGGGAAATCCGATTCTTTCGTCATCAAAACAGTGTACATAGAATATTAGGTTAGTTAGTTGAAGTTAATATGAAGTATTGAGACTCGGTATATAAATGAAATATTAAAAATACGAGTCTATTTATTTGTCTGTTTACCTCTAAGCTGCGAATAAAATTTTGGGTGAAATTTGGTATAAGTACTTAGTTACATATAGCTACAGATCCGAGTTGAAACATTTATTTATTTTATCCTTTATTGCATTAAAATAAACGTACAAAAGCGAACTTAATGCCACAAAAGCATTTTCTCTCAGTTTACCCTGGTAAGAAAATGCTTTATATATTATTTACTTTATTATTATTTATTACTCAGGAGTAATGGTGCCAAAAACAGACATGGGGTAGTGCACAAAAACTTGACAACAGAAAAAATACATTTGACAACAACACAAAAATAATTACAGTTTAAAAAAACTGTTAAGATTCTAAATTTACAAAAGAAACTGGAATAGGATACAAAAGATAATTCGAATAATAGTAATAATAATAAGTCTACATAATTACCTCTATATATTGTGAAACTATGTTAATACAACAAACATTGGCTGTTTTTTTCAAAATTCAACCCCCAGAGCCTAATAGGGGATGAAGTTTGTATGAAAATCGTAACTATTATGAGTGAGTAAGTGAGTGAGTACAGTTTAATAACTCCCTGTAACTAACTCACATAGTAACTCACTGAGGGTATGATAGCTTGTGAATACCAACATTAATACCAACTTCGGTGTTTATAAACGCATGTACCTACTACTACTTTCTTACCATCAAAATATCCGTCGGCTTTTTAGGATGGCCTTCAATGACATATTATAGCTGTATACTAAACACTAACTATACTCTGCAGTAAGTAGAGAAATAATCTTAAACTAGGCACATATATCTAATTTCCAACATACTTGAAGGGCAAGAGTCCGGTTGGCGATGGGTTACTCACCTATCACTTGTAGAACTAAGTAGGCTAATCGTGGTTGCTCTGGGTATACCTACACCTACTACTTCGAGAATACGGGTGTAAAGATACTTACTTATACCTGCTTCTGTTAAGGTAGGTATGTATTTGTATACATGAATGGTATTTACATAAACAGATAAACTTTCTTTATAATTTAAAGCAAACACACAGATTTCCTAACTGTTAGAAATACATGTCGCCTATAAACATTTTTGGTGCGTTACCAACCTGGGACTGAGATCTTACGTATTTAGTTTATGTTCATAATTTCTTAACGTCAAAGAAGGATTAATTAGTTCA
Source organism: Calephelis virginiensis (assembly GCA_002245475.1). NCBI lineage: Eukaryota > Metazoa > Arthropoda > Insecta > Lepidoptera > Riodinidae > Calephelis > Calephelis virginiensis. The sequence goes on from NJDC01004382.1 coordinate 147,286, forward strand.
ATCACAAAACGGGCTTTGGAGTCCTCGGCCACTTCGTAGCTCTCTTCGTAAATATTGAAACTATATTCTCATGATTTTTTTTGTCTCAGACAAAATTTGAATCCGCACCTATAATTTTTCACTGAAGAAAAATATATTTATTTTTCTTCAGTGAAAAATTTAGCTTAATATTATTTAAGCTTTCTAACATATTCTACCACATTGTGGTGTGCAAATATTTTAATATTTTTTAAAGTGATTATTTAATTATGTACACAATGTTTTAATATTCATAGAACAAACAGTTTTATTCTTATTACAATTTGAATTATAACTTACAAACAATTTTAAAATGTTAACAAATTTAACCCTGTCTACCGTAAACTACCACCGTTTCCAAACCTAGCCAGTCGGGAGAAGAAATGGCGAAAAAAACTCCCCGGCAGCCAGTACGGCAGCCTATCGTCCTTGCAGTACCATCGTTTCCAAACCGCTTTCTGAAATTACAATAAATTATTATTATTTATATTATTTATGCTTGTCTGCAAGAAAATCTTCAACACATTATAATATGTCTTATGTAACAACAAGTCAAATACCTCCTTTTCAAATCTTTTTAATGGCAGTGATTTAAGATTATCAGGAATCTGGCTGTATATAAATTCAAATTCAAATTATTTTTATTTTGTAGGTAAGGCATCTTACTCTTAAAACACGTCAATGTTACTTACCTAAATAAAGTTATCCATATACAAATAATTACCTACATCACAAAATAAACTTAACAATATTTATAATTTAAACAGATTATGTTATTGACTTATTGACATATTGACTACTCACTATGACTGATAACCTAGACTACGTATAATAAAATTATAACCATACAGTGGGTACATAAAAATAAAGCTACCAACTTTATATTTATGTACCCAATCCATAAAGTAACATGTATAAACATTGTTTCCCCAAAAATTAGGGAGAAATATGTAAATTACCAATGTCAACGAAAATCACAGGGTAAGAATACAAATAACCTGTTAGTGTTACAAGTTAATTAATTTATGTCAAAAACATAATGAATTAATGTCAATGTGTCACTTAATTGTAAATACATGTTTGCTATTTAATGTAATTAAAATAATACAGAATGGACATGCAATACCTGTATATTAGTTTTGGAAATATGGAGTTTCTTACTATTTCTAAAATGTGATAAACCTAGGACTTCAGCATTTGTTTGAAACAAATGATGATGTTTTTTTTACAAATACACATAAAGTCAAAATATATAAACAAGTTAAAGGTAATATTTTGAGAGACTTAAAAAGTGGCTTGCATGAATGCAACTGATTAACATTACATACCTATTGCTCTTATACACTTCTTTTGAACTCTAAAGATTTTAATCAGTTCTACAGAATTTCCACAAATAGGAATACCATATTGCAAAACGGAAGAAACATACCCATGATACGCTAAAAGATATGCTTTTAAGCCTGACACTTCTCTTATTCGTCTTAACACATATATCCCTATCAATTTTGTTACAAAGTGAATCAATGTGCGACTTCCAATTACAAAATTTATTAATTTTTATTAATAAAAAGTTGGTAAAATCGACCTTCTCTATAGTAGTATTATTTTAAAAAAAACATTTATTCTTTAGTTTCTACTATAGAGCTTGAAATTCAACTAATTTTGTCTTCGTAAGATTTATTTTAAGATTATTTTCTTTTAACTATTCCGCTGCCTTAGTTAAAGTTTTACTTATTTCTTCAAATAAATCCTCTTTACTTTTGTATTCGATAAGGAGGATAGTATCATCAGCAAATAAGATAGATTCATGATTGATAGCATCAGGCAAATCATTTATGTAAATTTAAAAAAGTAATGGCCCTTAAACACTACTCTGTGGTACCCCACAGTCATTAAAAAGATAATTGGAAGTATGGACTTTCCTTTGGTTCTTATTTTACCGATCTGAACACATTGCTTTCTATTCTCTAAATAACTTTTAAACCATTCTAATGATTTACCTCTAATACCATATCTCTCAAGATTTGCTAACAAAATTTTATGTGATACAAAATCAAAAGCTGAACTGAGTAAGTTAGTTTGCACTCAAACCCCCATCGATACACACATATCTTCAAGTCAAGTTCCTTACGTGGCAGACAGAGAGTATCGCGTGCTAAATCTCACAATCCTGGCATACCTGCCTGGCTTCCTCCAAATATACATACACTTATGAATCCCCGTTTTCATTCCTGAATGGATGAACCAATTTTAATAATAGTTTTGTTGTGTTCTTTAATAACAGTAGAAGGTTCTTATGAAAACACACAAAGTTGAGGGGAAAATGGGAGATTTTTTTTTTATTTTATATGAAGTTCGCCTTATTGGCCAGTAAAATATAAAATTACTAGATATGATGTTGACCACCTTCATAACCAAGAGGTTAGTGTGCACCCCTAACTCCACTGATCATTCACGAGGCTTTAGTTCAATTACTGAATAGCACAGAATAAATATGAACAGCAAGTCCACCATTTTTTAGAATCTGGCATTTTAAGAGTGCCTACCAAACTACGTCATCTACCTAACACAAGAATTTTGTTTGAAGCTAGATATTATTTTTCTTAGTAGTACATACACTAAGTCTTAATTTTCTTGTTGATTCTTCAAAGCATTACTAATTAATAGGATATTATACGTCATTTATTACCAGATATTTTGCCATCGTATGCACATACTTGGTACTAAGAGAATTACATGCTGACTACACGTTACCGTATCTACTACAACACTGTCCTTTCAAAATTTTTTCACTGATGTACCAACTAGGTAAATTTCGTTGAACAAATTACCTAAGTTGCAAGTTGTTTGCACGTACTAACATAGAACTAGGTTGGTTATAAATTTTAGCTAATTAATTACCAAGTAATGTTTAAGTATACCATTCCTTAGCAGCCACACACTTCCGACAGTTCTGACTATTTCGTCGCATTACGTTTCCGCAAGTACCTACTTAGATAAATATTACATACATACATATCTTCACGCCAAGTCCCTTACGGAGTAGGAAGAGAGTATTGAGTGCCAGACCTCACGATCCTGACAAACCTGTCCCTTCACATTCATTACCCTTTTCATACAAACACGCCGGTTTCGGAGACTCTTGACACCACCCTCGGATAATATCCGATTGATCTGATCGTGGAATGTCAGCCTTGGTCTCCCCCTCGGGTCATCCATCCACATTCGCATTGTATATCGGCTTTGTCAATCTTTCATCCGTCATTCTTTCCACATGACCGAACCAGCGGAGCATGCCCTTACGCATTTTAACACAGACACTTTCTTTCAATCCCACTCTTTCTCGGATCTCACTGTTACGAATGCGGTCAAATATAAGATAAACAAGCGTGCTGACAATACACAACCCTGTTAGACGCCAAAATCAACATCAAACCTAGGCGATATGTTGCCATCCACCCGCACGCATGCTTTACACTTTACAGTCTAAATACATTGACTGCACCGCACGCAGCAGGGACCCGACTATCCCATGATCTGGCAAAATGTCCCAAAGTTCCTTATGTACAACCCTATCAAACGCTTTTTCGAAATCCACAAAACCGCAGAAAACCCTCTGACGCACAGCCAGATGCTTCTCTACAATGTTGCAAGCCAAAACACTTGATCCGTACATCCTCTTCCAGACCTGAAACCGCCTTGAGCCTCCCACAATGTTCCATCGGATAGTCGGATAGATAAATATTTTTTCTGGTATATTCCTTTTGTATAGGTACCTACCCACTCTGCACAGACTAGTAAGAGAACTATACGTTCAGAGCGCCATCTGAGGAACATTAGCCTTCATCCGTATGCTAGAATTGAACTCGACATCTAACATTTGTATTTCTTTTTTTAATTGCAAGTAAGTAAGCTGAGAAGTTATCTATACAGCCAAGTTTTAAAATGAAAAAAGCAGGAAGGCTAATTCACTTTATTAATAATTTCAATGTGACTTTAATAATAAAAAAAATAATTATTTTATTCACATTTTATTTATTTTCTGTCAAAGACATTTCAATATTGTAATACATAATTGTAAAATGATGCACCAGTTCGTAAAATCCCTTAGTCCATTTTTTGTGTTTTGAGATACAGGTGCTTAAAGGTTAAAAATAAATGCTGAAACTTTCCCTTTTAGTTGAAGACAAAAAAAAAGTACTGTCATAAATTGAATAAAATATGAGCTTTTGTTAGACCAAATTAACAAAATTATAAACTTTGCTTAAAAATAATTAATAATAAAAAATGTTTTTGGACTTAACTCGAAATCTTGGACTTAGTGGTTTGTTGGCAGTTTTAGTTACTAAGTTAGTTTTTAGGATTTGTTTGTAATGTGGACTATGAAAAACTGTCATTATTATTTAATAATAAAACATGTTTACATGTATTTATTTTATTAGCAAATTAACTTTGATAAGGAGAATTAAAATGTGCCCAGACTTAGTACTTACTTAAAATTAAAAAAAAATATATATAACTTTAATAAGTAAGCGAGGTACTAAACAATCAGTAAATGTTAATATAAAAAGACGCTTAAAAATCATTTTCTGTCAGTCATATCTTTCAAAAATCTACTTATTGTTATGCTTATAATCTAACCTAGCCGAGATCAAACAATCACACTGAAAAAATTATACTTTTGACAATATAAAAAATGTTTCGTCGACTAATAGAGTAGGTAACAACCCCTTTTGTTGTAAGGAAGGTAGTTGCTACTTAAAATTACAACTTTAACAATAAAACAAAAGTGAACATACAATACAATAGAAACCGTTAAATAAAATTTTATTTGACGTAGATTTAAAACAATATTTTTACTGGACTTAGTTATTTCTTCACAATTTTCTTCAATTTTAAGGACTTAGCGATTTTAAGAACTGAAATGGAAACAAAATATTTTTTTAACATACGAAAAAATGTGTTTAGAGATTTTTAAAAGAAAACTTCCAAAGACAAAATAATAGACAATAACGCGCTCTTTTCGATAGTATTTCTAGTTAAAAAAATCCCAAAGTGTGACTTAGGGATTTTACGAACTGGTGCGTCCATTAATGTAACATGATGTCTAGCACAATGCTGCTGCTACCGAGTTACTCTGCACACCCGAGTTTTCCATGACCTGAAAATAATATTAAATTAACGAACACACTTTGAGCAAGTCAAAATTGAGACATTGGAGGACTTAGTATCTTCCGTCAGGTTTCGCCATCGAGCATTACGTCAAATCAAAAGATTTGTGTGTGCACATCACATTGATATTTAGCACCTTGCAATTCTGAAGAAATGTCTTCACTTATCACCTACTACACTTTCGTAGAACTAGTTACAACGGTATACGGTAACGGTACCTAATGCATTCCAAACCTGGGACTTTACAACAAAAGAGCGTAAATATTTCTTGCGGTCGGTAACGCGTTTGTGGGATCTCTTGCACGACTAACTGAAGATCTAAGTCTCACAATGTAACAGATGGCAAGCCTATCGGCAACCGGGCACATATTCAGTCCCGGGCAACGTTGCTTTTATTTTTGAAATTGAACACATATACAGATATTGATATAGTCGAATCTTACCCCAGACAATTAGACCACAGAGGCGACAGAGTACGAGTGCAGGTTTCAAGTACGTACTATGCACAACAATTAAACAAAACTTATAAATACCAACTTATCATTTAAGTTTCTATAAATTTTAAAGAAAGAAAATAATTTCGCTCCAGACAGACATTTAAGTATCAACAATTTTATTGAAGCGGTAAGTAGTGAACGGGCAGGGCATACGAATGATCAATGTCATGTTTTCTTAAAGTGAAGTAGCCGCCTCATCATCTAAAAACATATTAGTCTTTTAACTAAATAATAATAATAAATCTGTTTGCAACATTTGCTAACTCCCACGGGGAGGGAAGAATAGGTATGTAGAAATAAAGGTAAGTAGGTAATTTAAGAAATCGATTGTTGTCAATGTCCATGTTTAGTTATGTACATGTTATAACTACAGTAGTAGTTTTTAAATCTAATTACCTGTTTTTTGTGGTTCAACGGTAGAAGTCTGATACCCAGACCAAATTTTCAGGTTTTTACCAAACTATTGCACATTGCACAAGGTTATAAAGCACAATTTTTATGTGGCGGATAATAAAATACTTAACAAAACGAGAACATCATGTTTTCGTAGATTTAAAGAGGCGAATTAAATCAAGGCAACAATTTTTCTCAAAACAAAACTGATTTTAATAATTTGAAAATTTAACAATTTTCATTTTGTCTTTTGCGTCAATCAAAATTTAACAAATCTTGACATTTAGATGAACTCTTTGGTTTTTTTATTTACATGATGTCGAGGCAAGTGTCATTCGATTTGATAATTTGTCAAAATATAATATGTCAATTTCCATTGTCATGTCATGTATGTAACATTTGCAGCGTTGCCACCTTAGTAATTTTTTCACTAAATTTAGGGAATTTTGGTATATGACAGCTAAATTCAGAAAAAAAAAAACTGTAAAAATATATTCAGTTATTTAAGTGATATTAAATGAATCCAGAATTAAATAAGAAAATGTATATAAGTAACGCTCTCTTATTTTAAGCAGCCTGTGATTTCATAAGTTCATGCCAAAAATAACTCTAAATAAGCGGTTTTTATAATTATCGCCATCTTCTCCAATTTCGGAGTATCATCAACGTGTTATTTATTATTTAATATATATATACCCTCTTCCATTTCATATGTAACAAATATACAGAAATGTTTACAAAAAATAAATAATAGCTATGTTTCGAAATATTTGTGAAAAGGTTCAAGTATGTGTTTGTATTAAATTTGAACTTTACGCTGGATTACGTCTGATTGTGTTAAACCCAATTTTGGAATTTGATATAGTTTCATGTGACTTTCCTTTATTTAGTTAAATATTGGATATACTTAGCTCAATCGTTTTGTAAAAAATAAAAAAGTTTTTGCCGTATTAACAAACTTTAATTTTATTATTTTTTTTGTTCTACTAAAACTACAAATACGTTTATAATTCTTGTTTTAAGCCACACTGTAGAAAAATCTAGTACTATCCAACCATAACCAACCGTAAGACTTTATTTTTTGGTTGTGTATACTATAAGACTAATAGTAGCGCCATTATTTTGAAAAGTTATTATTGTTGACTTAATTGAAATAAAATGAAATTTGTGATGGTAATATATTATTGATGCCTTAACACATATTTTTCTATAAAATTGTGCTTATGTAACCAGAAAAATTTTCGGTATTCTTGTTTATTTGTTAGCGCATACCAAAAACTCACAATTCTCATCAACATCGCAGTTACTAATATCGACAAAATCTTTAAATTAACTTCATCAGAAATGCAGCCGCAACGAGATAGTGGATCAGGGCTTGCTATATCTAACACGTTTCTTCGTCAAGACAGGCCAAAGACTAATACAGATTTTAATCTGTCTCACCTCACCTGACGACTTTTACAAACATTTAATATAATTTGACATTATTTTGAGCTTCATGTATCACACCACGTAGCTGAAACTATATTAACATTTTTTTTTATGATATTGGAGGGCAAACAAGCAGACGGATTTCCTGATGGAAAGAAATTCACGCCGCCTAGAGACACCAAAGGTGGTAATACTGCGTTGCCAACCTGAGGCCGGGATGTTAGGCCTCGAGCAAAAGTAAGTTTACCGGCTACCTTACCCTCCAAACCGGAACCGGAACGTCATGACGTTATGGTGGCAGAAATAGGTAAGGCGGTGGTACTAATCCGGGTGCGTCGCTGCGAAACTTTACCACCTAATCAGATGTCACGGTGTTAGTGACGGTAAACCTGTACTCGCCTTTTACGACCTGCCTGGCAGGAAGGCAGATGGTCTATTCTGCAAAGGAGCCCGGACCAACACGGGGAAAGCAATTGTGAACAATATGTCTTGATATTTATGTAATATATATCATAAGAGATGTAATGATGGTGGTGATGATTAAAATACAATACAATATGATTTAACTACCTACTAACTGAATATCCGTTTTCGTTAACTAATAGCAATTTTAAATTTTGGCAAACATTTGTATCTGTTGACACACCGTTTACGCCGTTAGGACCGCGACGTTTTTCCCTTAAGACTAAGCATGCACAGGCAAATATTGTTGCCATGTCACTATATTTAGTACGATATTTAGTACGAGACAAAATACATACTGTCGCAGCGAAAAAAATTTTTCCATACGCGCTGCCTTTAAATTCTGCTTAATGCTGTAATGAAGAACACATTTATACAGTTAGTTTTCA
>NJDC01004382.1:157043-183630 GCA_002245475.1 Calephelis virginiensis
TGTTCCTCCAAGTAACGGTAAAGGTAAAGGTAAAGGTTTTAGGTTGGTAATTAAAGTAATGGAAGGTACGGATTTATAAAGGTAAATATGGTAGTAGAAGGTAAGTGGCACATATCGCTACACTTAGCTCAATCGTTTTGTAGAAAATAAAAAAGTTTTTGCCGTATTAACAAACTTTAATTTTATTTTTTTTTTTTTTTTGTTCTACTAAAATTACAAATACGTTTATAATTCTTGTTTTAAGTCACGCTGTAGAAAAATCTAGAACCATAACCAACCGTAAGACTTTATTTTTTGGTTGTGTATAACTATAAGACTATTAGTTGTGCCATTATTTTGAAAAGTAATTATTGTTGACTTAATTGAAATAAAAATTATGAAATTTGTGATGGTAATATATTATGGATGCCTTAACACACATTCTTCTATAAAATTGTGCTTATGTAGCCAGAAGAATTTTCGGCATTCTTGTTTATTTGTTAGCGCATACCAAAAACTCACAATGCTCATCAACATAGCAGTTACTAATATCGACAAAATCTTGATTACAGATATCGAAAAAAAAAATTTAAATTAACTTCATCGGAAATGCAGCCGCAACGAGATAGTGGATCAGGGCTTGCTATGTCTCACACGTTTCTTCGTCAAGACAGGCCAAAGACTAATATAGATTTCAATCTGTCTCACCTCACCTGACAACTTTTACAAACATTTAATCTAATTTAACATTATTTTGAGCTTTATGTATCACACCACGTAGCTGAAACTATATTAACATTTTTTTAATGATATTGGAAGGCAAACAAGCAAACGGATTTCCTGATTGAAAGAAATTCACGCCGCCTAGAGACACCAAAGGTGGTAATAGACAATAGTGCGTTGGCAACCTGAGGCCGGGATGTTAGGCCTCGAGCAAAAGTAAGTTTACCGGCTACCTTACCCTCCAAACCGGTCACGGTGTTAGTGACGGTAAGCCTGTACTTGCTTTTTACGACCTGCCTGGCAGGAAGGCAGATGGTCTATTCTGCAAAGGAGCCCGAACCAACACGGGGAAAGCAATTATGAACAATATGTCTTGATATTTATATAATATATATCATAAGAGATGTAATGATGGTGGTGATGATTACCAACTGAATATCCGTTTTCGTTAACTAATAGCAATTTTAAATTTTGGCAAAGTTCTACACTTGTATCTATCGACACGCCGTTTACGCCGTTAGTACCGCGCCGTTTTTTCCTTAAGACTAAGCATGCACAGGCAAATATTGTTGCCATGTCACCATATTTAGTACGATATTTAGTACGAGACAAATATACTGTCGCAGCGAAAAAAAATTTTTTTCCATGCGCGCTGCCTTTAAATACTGTTTAATGCTATAATGAATAACACATTTATACAGTTAGTTTTCAGCAATTTTAAGTTAGCGTGTTATGTTTGTTTATACTCGTACCTACAATATTTTCACAATTGCATTTTTCACGTGCGGGTCCACTGAGTATAATAGAGCATCTGCCTCTGCCAGGTAGCTCGTCAGAGGCAAGCACCAGTTAAAATATAGGTCAGTACCAACAAGACCAATGGTATTAAAGTGCTCTGTAGCAACTTGTACGGGTAAGGTTTCACCGCGTTAACTATTTCTGCCACCAGATTGACTCTGACGTGTTGTTACGGTCCGGAGGGTAGGTCAACTGCTAGATTTGCAAAATAGGCCTAACATGCCGGCCAAAGGACGGCGACGCATCCGTCACATCTATGGTATCAGTAGGCTACGGTTGTCTCATAGCCTCAGGAGACCATTTGCTAGCTCGCATACCGATCACATAAAAAAACTGTATCTAGCGTGTTGTATGTGCTAATTTTTGGAATTCTAATGATTTTTTAAGTTACAAGTTAAAACCTTGAAATCTAGCGAATTTTGAAACCAAATCTAGTTATTTTTTTTTTTGCGAAGTGGCATCACTGAACATTTGTCAAATTATGACTTTATTATAGGTACATAATAGTTAATTTATTGTAGGTATTTTCAATTTGGTATAAAAGTTTAAAGTAGGGTTATTTTGTTTGTTTTGCTCGTAATAGCTTGAAATTTTATAATGTCGTTGCCACCTGCAAGTGGTACAGGAAGATATTTTGCACGAGCTGCTAAATCAATTCGACTTATAAGACAGGGATGTACAAATAGACCTTTTTATCACATATCTGTAACACATGTAAGTATTAAGTTAAATTCTAGCTATCTAGACAGTCCCAGTTTTAATAGTTGTAATAAAAGTGAATGAGTGAAAGTGATATTAAAATAAACATAAAAATCATCTATCTCATTTAACATAATACCTCATATTAACCTCTTGAGATTTTGAATATTAAAAACATAACATTAAAAATGTAAACTTTAGTAAAGTCTAAAAATCCTAGCCCCATGTTAATGTAGCACCATTAAATTTAATAAAACTTGAAAAAGGGCCAGTATATGTCTTTTCGTATTAGATGAATTTGATGGATTTCCTCATTGTATGAAATATCAAAGATTTTGAAAAGTTAATGCTAATCATAAACACAAGATTGCAAATCTCCTTATACATTATACATATATATAAGCATATTTGAAGAAAGAAGGTGGTGGAGATTTAATACTACTCAGACAACTACAGTTTCTTTGCACTAAGTAAAGAAAGTTGTCATTTGTGGGGAGCAAGATCAGCGTAAATCCAAAAAATGTATACGTGTTATAATGTGACAAAACGTGCACTATGAATGAATTGGACTTACTGGAAGCCAAAAACCCCCAAATATGTCCAGCTCCACACAACACACACCACTAAACTGTTTTATTAGAACTAACAATACACACACTAATAAAAATTCGATATATGTTTCACTTCATAACCAAAGCATCATCAGGAGAATTTGACTGCACTCCGCGAAAGTCAAGCAGATACTAGTAGACTGTTGTAAAAATATGTCTCACACAAAGTGATTTAATTTAATATTTATATATAATTGAGCTAGTTTTACTGTAGGTGAAGTCTGTCCTTTAATAATTTTTTTTTATGATAATGGAAGGCAAACAAGCAAACGGATTTCTTAATGGTAAGATATTCATGTCGCCTAGAGACACCAAAGGTGGTAATGGTGCGTTGCAAACCTGAGGCCAGGATGTTAGGCCTAGAGCAAAAGTAAGTTTACCAGCTACATTACCCTCCAAACCGGAACACGTCAACGGCAAGCTACGGCAATAAGTTTAGTATTGTACATAAATCTGAATAAAAGAAAAGCTAGATTAGTTACACCATTTACAACTCAACATTTGGACATTGTGGGCATGGTGGTATAAAGTATTTCTTTATTTCAGAGAAAAAGGCTGAACAGTCAACCTGTCATTGAGCAGCTAGGATCTTACGACCCAATGCCAAATCTATTTAATGAGAAACTAGTAGCTCTTAATTTAGAAAGGATCAAGTACTGGCTTGGTAATGGGGCTCATGTAACACCACCTGTAGCTGAGTTACTTGGTAATTTGGTTTTTTTCTATACACATTTAGGTTGTTAAACAAATTGCACAACTCATTATTTAAGCTCTGATGCCTGTATCTAATAAAGTGTCTGAATGTTCTTGTCCAGTTTTTAAGTAGTTTGGACGTCATATCTATTATTGTTAAATTAAAATAAATGTTAACTTTAATTTAATATCCTACATTAACTGGTTTTTGTTATGATTAGAAAGGATGAGAAAGGTAAAATAGCAAGACAGGTTTTCTATATACACTAGATTTCGGTATTTTGTCCTAAGCTGGCTGTAATTTTGTTTGTTTTGTTTTTGTATATTTGTTTGATTTCTACTTAATTTTACTATTTACTTAAACAATCATCACCATCACCAGTCGGAAGACTTCCACTGCTGGACATAGGCCACCCCCAAAGAGCGCCACAAGTCACAGTCACCAGCCGCTTGTAACCAACGACTCCCGCGACTTTGACCAGATCATCAGTCCACCGGGTGGGTGGTCGTCCAACACTACGTCCTCCGGTGCGGGGCCGCCACTCGAGAACCTTTCTTCCCCAGCGGTTGTCGGTTCTGCGAACAATGTGGCCTACCCATTGCCTTCAGCTTGCTGACTTTCTGGACTATGTCGGTTACTCTCGTTCTCTTGCGGATCACCGAATTACGGGTCATATCTTGCAGAGAAACACCTAGCATAGCTCTCTCCAATGATGGATACTAATCTAAAATATGCTATAAATTTAATATGTACAAGTGGTGGAAGTATTTTATAAAATTTAAAAATTATGTTACAAAGCCTATGTAGTTTTTGTTATTTTACACTGTTAATTATTTCTTTACCTTTCAGGCCTAGCTGGATTCTTCCCTATTCACCCCAGAACATACATGACTGCATGGAGAAATAGACAAGCGGAAAGAGAAAAGGCAAAAGAGGAAGAGTCCAAAAAAGAAAATACCACAGAATAAATTTAGTTTTAGGTTGTTTTATGTTAGATACTAGTAAATTGTTATAATATTACCAGAATTTTATTTTTGTGAAATCACAAATTGAATACAACACAATATGATACATTGCAAATGTTTTGGTCTTTTGGCTGTAAAAAATCCATTGTCCACTTGATAAATAGGAAATTACTGGGCTATTTAACTAGTGTATTCAGTCATACTTGGAGATAAAGTTTTAATAAGATCAGTTTTCGCCACTTTCTAGATTCAGTCTGTCATCAGGAAACTTACGTAAGTGCATTAACATCCTAGCCTCAGATGTGTAAAACTCCGTTAACTCAAGATACTAATAGAGTGTTACTGGAGCTATTATAAGGATTTGTCTCCACCTTATATGAAGTGATGACAACAACATCTAATAATAATAGAAAACTTGTAGTGCTGGTAAATTAGTTTATGCATGACATTTCTACGGACTTATTATCTATTCCTTGAAAAATGATGATTAATAAAAAATTTAATTATAAGAAACAAAAAAATTGTATTGAAACAATGAACCCATTGGTCTCTTGTTTCATACTTTTTAGTTTTTTTTTTAAATTTACCCTATTTTTATGCAGCTGGGTTTTTTGTTTTTTTATAACAAATTTTATTTTATACTTCTTTACTTAGAATACATTGACTTCGTTGCCACTTAATATTATAAAACACAGCTCCCTAATCAAGTCTGTTTTTTTAAAACTACTCATGGGCTTTTCATACGATTTTCACCAATAGACAGTGATTCCTAAAGAAGGTTTGTAATATGAATTAGTTTGGGACAGTTTGGCGCAACTTACATATAAAAAAAAATAAGTTTGCTGTTTTTTATTCACCTAAATCATATGACTTGCCTTATATCTGAATGCCTTTAGACTTACCTGCCTTATACTTTTCACCATGTTATGTCAAATAACATGTGCCACTTTAAGTAAACTTTATACAAAATTCGGGTTTGCTATGTATCTATGGAAGTCCCGCCTCTTATTACATAGTATTTATATACTCTTTGGTTTGAGGTTTGTAGAACTAAATTGGGTAAAATTGATTCGACCAATATAGTCATTTCGTTAGAAAAATCCAGCACAGGGGGAGCTTTCATCGAAAATTTTACCAAAGCTCTATTAAATTAAGGTCATTTCACATGTCACAATTTTGTTGCGCACTCACTACAATAATTTGTATCATTATTTTATTTTCAACGAAAGTAATAGAAAGAGACAACACTTTTAGTGCTGTCAGACTAGTCTGCACACTACATTTTGACAGATTTTTAATTAATCCATTCCCCCGGAAACGTTGATTAAAAACGTCACAATTTGTCACGTTCGGACAGATTAGACAATATCTAAAATGTTCCATTTGTTTAGTTTGAAAAAGATAGTACATGCACCTAAAATAAATTTAGTTTGTACCACATCAGCTATATCGTCTTTACCATAAGGGCACTCGGGGCTAGTGCCCAGGGCCCCAAAGGAACGTCAATTTAACTCACATTTAACCTCAAATTATTTTGGTTGGGTGGTAGGTATGTTTTTCTCGTTGTCCTTATTAGGGAGGTTCAATTTCGCAGCTTATAAACGACTTAGTAATTTGTCAATGATTATGGGCATAGAAAAGTGACATTCTTCATAAAATTGAGTTTAAGGATTTGATAGAATATTTTGTTAACAGAAACCCCCAAGGAAATTATTATCGTAATCATAAAAAAACAGCAGCGTACTAATATTATTAATGACAGACTGCAATTAATGTAATTGATTACCCAAAAAATTATAGCGCAAAAAATTGTAAAGTGTGATTTCTTTATATTGCAAAAGGGCCCCAAGTTTATGTGTACCCAAGGGCCCCAGCATAATCTAAGCCGGCCCTGGACATCAGAATTACAACAAATAGCTCTTAATAATAAACTAAGCAATATCTTAGAAGTTGTCGCAAAATTAAAAATTACCAAGCTCAAAATCGACTTTAATCCTCACATCACGCCTATCCACCATCTCACGCTCCGTTAATTGAACACGATTTTGGTCCAGTGATTTTCCCGTATTCACGTCAAGTACCTTGTGGGATCGGTAGAGAGTGCCCTATTATTTCTACAAACATGAAACACCTAATGCTTTCAGCGCCACGTGTATCCTCTAGGATACACCCTGTATTGGAAATTTAAGGCAACACTGAGCGTGTTAACCACCCTCGGATAATATCCGCCCCAGAGGTGGAAAGTCAACCTCGTCTAGGTCTTACCGACTACCCACAACCATCCACACTCTTCAGCTGTTATTATTTACACAAGACCAAATTGACGCAGCATGTCCTTCCAATATATATATATCTCTTTGATCTCAGTTGTTTCGTCGTGTCTGATCAAACTAGTGTGAGAAATAACTCAAATAAAAATTTAATTTAATAGAGAAAAAGGGCTACGAAAGTGATAAGCGTACCATGTTCAAGCTGTTCGACGGTTGAACAATAATATATTCAAATAGTTACATGTTATGATTACGGCATGCTATAGCAAAATCAAGATATCGTCAATCAAGATGTAAGCGGACCGGTGTAGAACTTGACTCCAAGGCCCCGGGTTTTATCTCTGAGTCAGGCAACAAAAAGAAATTGTTTTTTCAATTCTTTAATAAAAACAAACGGTACCTTGAATTGATATGTGCCTGGTTGGCGATAAACACCACATATTACGTTGCGGGACTTTGTGTCTTCGTAGTTCAGGCATGGGTGACCTGATTTTACCTCTACCTAATGAAAATGGGCGTGAAATTTGTGGTCGCGGTGGTGAGTCTTCCTTATTGTCATGTCTTTAATGACGTTCGCCAGGTTAAGACAAATCGATTGGCCTGAGAATCATCAAAATCGGTCAACGCCTTTGGCCTCTACAACGGCACATAGGTACTGTTTGTACCTATGTGCCGTTGTAGAGGCCAAATAGGCTAGTAAACACATTACCCTCTTTTGCTTGCGCACTCGTTTAAAAACGTCACGACTTGACATGTCCCGACTACTTTGACGTCTCAAATGTTTCTTGTTTTCTTTTCGTTTCACAAAACAAGAAATAAAAAAAATAAGTTTAGTTCGTGCTCATCAGAATAACATCCACTGATTTCCAACTAGTTTTACATCACTGACAACAATTTAATAGTTAGTGTGTATCTCTTAATCAGAAAACCCATATTTTTGCAAATATATTTTATATTCGCCTCTGTGGTATAGCGGTCCAGGACTTGACTTCATGAGGTCTCGGGTCGAGCAACAAAAAGAAAATTTGGTTTTTCCAATTTTCTAATAAAAAAAATGTTGCTCGGGAGTGGGTGTGCCCAGTTGACGATAGGCTTGCCACCTATCACATTGTCTTAGGCTAATCGCGGGTGCCCTGGTTGTGCCTCTGCCTCCCTCTTCGGGGATATGGGCGTGAAGATACTTTATATTTGATATAGAAAATTTCAAATTTGTCATATCAATGTTCAAAGGGCCCTTTTTCTAAAACTAGATAAGGGTAACATTATCCTAACATGTTACATACATACATATCTTCACGCCAAGTCCCTTACAGGGTAGGTAGAGAGTATTGAGTGCCAGACCTTACGATCCTGACAAACCTGTCTAGCTTCCTTCTCACTCATTACCTTTTTCATACTAACACGCCGGTTTCGGAGACTTGACACCACCCTCGGATAATATCCGATTGATCTGATCGTGGAATGTCATTTTTATATAATATTTTATGTAGTTTAAATAAAACACCAACTACAATGAATTCCTTTTATTACGTGGAAAAAAAAACATTAACAATACTAAGTTGAAAATACATCAATTTACAAACTTGAAGGCACACCAAGCTAAATTAACTACATGATTTATTTGTATTGCAACGGGTTCATAAAATAGTCATTGAATTTTTGGGCCCTGATAGTTTCCATTAATTAAAATTAATCTATAAATAGAAAATAGCCTCTGTTTTTAAACGCACATCGAGAATGGCTGGTCATAATGGCTATTGTTAATACTCGGCAAGGATTCTATTAAAGAAAACTAGAAAAAAGACGAACTCGCTACATCAAAAAGTTCACCAGGTCCAAAAGTATAAAAAATAAAAAACCGGC
This sequence comes from Calephelis virginiensis, assembly GCA_002245475.1. Classification (NCBI taxonomy): domain Eukaryota; kingdom Metazoa; phylum Arthropoda; class Insecta; order Lepidoptera; family Riodinidae; genus Calephelis; species Calephelis virginiensis. The sequence goes on from NJDC01004382.1 coordinate 165,646, forward strand.
CAAGTGCGAGTCAAACTCGCGCACGAAGGATTCCGTACTATCATCTATTGAAAAATTACGTTTGTTATATGGGAACCCCCTTTTATATTTACTTTATTTGTTATTAATTTATTTTGAAAGGTAATATCCAAGTAAATATTCTATGAAAATAGCGTTTACCTGTTACCGTTTCTTATAATGAGCAAAAAATATGAAAAAAACACATTTGTTGTATGGGGTATGTATGTTCCCTTAATATTTTTTTTATTAATTTTTAGCATTTGTTCTATAGGGGCAATACATCATTTGTGAAAATTCTAGCCATCACGGTTTATGAAATACAGCCTGGAGACAAACAGCGGAGGCTTAGTAATAGGGTCCGTTTTTATCCTTTGGGTACGGAACCCTAAAGATGTTTTATTTGAATTTTAATGATACTTGCACATTAGGTGACGTTATGCGTGCGTCAATCATGATCATACTGATACATGATATAAAATGTAGGTACTATTTTCATTAGTATTACCATTTCATGGCAAATATTTAAAGCAATACTGAATGCCCACATGCTACTATTTTGATAAATAATCGTTGCATTTTTTTTATACTTTCCATCGTCGGCGCTTGGTAGAACTTTCAAATATTCATATTTTTAAATGAAGTACAACAAAAACAGTACATGTGTTTCTTCATTTAAAAATATGAATAATCGTTGCATATTTCCTACACGGGCAATACTCAAACACGGCGTGTCCTGAATACGTCCGAACAAACGATTTTCCTATTTATACATTATCCTCTATTTATAGTCAGTATCTTAACGAGCCAATACAACCAATTTCTGTTCAGATGTTTGATCTAGACCAGCCTTTCTCAAAGTGGGCGATAACGCCCCCTTGTGGGCGCTGGAAGCCTAGAGGGGGGCGGTGTAAATCTTGAAAAAAATGTTCTTTTTTTAAACTAGGCGCAACAAATATGTTATTGAGGTTATTGACAAGAAAAAAACGAGGGGGGGGGGGCGCTACAAAAACACTGATTTTCAAAGTGGGCGTTACATGAAATAAGTTTGGGAACCTCTGATCTAGACGATATTTTTGATTTCAATATTAAAACAAAGAAAAGGGAAATCAGATGATGACAATAAAAACTTATAGCTGTAATAGATTATGAAATGTAAACTGTGCGTAGTGTAAACAATTTAATTTGATAAAAGCATTAAAGAATTCTTACCATGTGCCTTAAATGTGTACGAATAATGAAACAGTTTAATAACATTCTGTACGAAATTTATTTTGAATCAGGGCCCATAAAATAAATTAAATGCACTTCATACATAAAGCTCCATCCCCATTAACATTTCACACATATAAAACTCCCAACCAAAACATTAATGAGAAAGGATCTTTATATATAGAAAATATTGATAATTTAGACTTTTTTGTACATCGAATATGTAAACAAACAAGTTATTGCAATCTTAAAAATACGGATTGTAAAGTTTGGCTTAAATCTTTCATTGTTTTATTAAATTTAGAGTAAGGCAAGGAAAACCAGCTGTTTCTTTTGTCAAAAGTGTTCGTTGAAAGCAGTCGCTCATTTCGTAATATCGTGCTGATTGGTAGCTTGTTTGTGGCGCGATATCCAAAAACTGCGATTGGTTGAAGCAGGAGTACTCTGGGTGGGAGTTGCGTTATAAAACATCCACTACCTAGTTAATTTTACTACCTTTACTATTAGTCAAACTGAAAAGACACGAAGCTTTATTTATTGAACAAGATGGTCCTCCTTACCTCTAGTATCCGTGAAATGAAATGAAATTTATGAAAGGTATGTAGTTATATACTTATATCATTTTAATTATTTATTACAGTTTGAATAATTTGTAAAAGATTAAAACCATATCAATACCTATGAAGTTTGATAATAGAAGGCATTAAAAAGATCTATTGTACTCATGATTTTCACTGAATAGTAAACATATTCCCTTATTTTTGGTGGTTTTTAATTTTTTTCTGTTTTTATATCGAGCTAGAAAAAATCCAGCCTTAAAATTATATTACAAAATGTTGCCAGTCTTAATTAGTTCATATTACTATTTATATAAAAAGAATGCAACAAAACAAATTCTTAGCACTACTAAGTGCACATTATTTAGCATTATTAAATCTACAATAAACACGTGGTAGATTGGTCTTTTAAACTTACATAAAATGCTTGAGCAAAAGTAGCTATCGACCAAGAAATTCATTGTTCTACAATACGGGGAAAATATTAAAAAGATGGCAACACGAATATTGCGACACCGGCAAACTTTTATTGTAATAAGGCACAAACATAATCTGACAACCGATCTAAAGCGATCAACATTTAAAATAGATGTAAGAAATCGTTAATATCTACTCTGCCAAAACCGACACTATTCTATAAATAACTTTCTACCGAAATTTAGGTGTTAAAAACAGTGATAATTTCTAATTTAATGAAATATTAAGTGACTATCTACATTGTTGATGGTCACCAGGAACTTAAATGTATTAAAACATCTTAATATACTGAGGAACTTCGAAATTAATTTAACAAAAACCTAAGAGGATGATAGCATCTTTTTTCATTCACTTGAGTCCGAAGTAATAAAGATAACTAGGTCTTTCCTAAATATTACAAAAAATCTATACTTAATAAAAAATAATACAATAATTGGTCACTAAAAATGTCAAAAAGGGTCGCAATAATCTCGTGTTATGTTAAACAAGCCGCTTCCTAGCGCGTTTCGGAGAACCGAAGCATCATATGCGATTTCTTATCTCTTTCAGTTTAGGTATTTCAGATCTAGACAAGCAAACATCAGTAAAACATTAGCCGCCTTACTATAAAAAAATTAGACATATGTTTAACTAAACACTGCCTAAAATTGAAACCCAACATGTAACATGCCACGCGTGAATGACGTGGCATATTGGTCGAGAATACAAGGTTTAGAGAGTTTTAAACATGTGTTCAATGAGTGTTTAATTTTTTCTGTAGTAAGACAGTTGTAGTTTTGTTTAATAAGTAATATAAATGAGATCGACGAAATCGTATATGATATCCCGCATATGCAAACAAACGTCAACAATACAGCGTATCCATTAATTTTAGAATGAAGTGACAAAGCCACTTTGGTACAGTGATATACCTAGTCCAAAAATGTAATATACGCTATGCGATTTCCGCATCGCCACTTTTATTTATCTCTCTCATATTAGGTATTACAAAAAAAAGAGACGCACTTACGTCATTTTATAATATCTAACTTATAAAAAAGCATAAACACAAAATCGACGTAGATTGCGGTTGACAATAAATCGCATAGCGAACGAGCGGCATGTTGGATAATAAAACTAAACACTGTTGTACATAAAAATGATCCAATAATTTTAGGCAGATATTGTAAATGTGTGAAGTAATAAAACTTACAACAAAAATTCAATACGTCAATATAACTTCTGGTTACATATTAATTTTTGGCCGATGCGTGTACTGCAAAGCGATAGAAAAAGCGGGTGCAGTCGTTTTGTACTTTTAACTCCACGAATATGAATTTTTTCAGCGGATTTTAATTGTTCTTCCTAACTGCATCTGCTACCAAGCGACTTGCTGAAAAATAAAACAAATTGAATCTCCAAATGTTTTCGAATCGATGAAAATACGCCAGCCTCAAACATTACAACAAGCCTTTTACCTACTTTAAAAATGACCTCTTTTCTAGTTATCGGCAGAAATATTATTTCACAGGCCGTACTATATTGGAAGGCAAACAAGCAGACGGATTTCCTGATGGTAAAAAAATCACAACGCCTAGAGACTACAAAGGTGATAATGGTGCGTTGTCAACCTTAGGCTGCGGTGTTAGGCCTAGAGTAAAAGTAAGTTTACCGGCTACCTTATCCTCCGAAGCGGAACACGTCAACGGCAAGTCGCGAGATTACCATTCACGTCAAATGCCAGCTGTATATATTTGGGACAATATATACGATTCCAGTAGACGTTGCATTAGTATCTAGTAACCAATTCGTCGACAATCTGGCCTCCACAACTTGACCAATTTGCACATCGGATTATTGAACGGTCGAAGTTTGAAGCAGTTCTTTAATCCCCAAAAGATGAAGGCATTTATGTAATGGACATAAACGATTGTATTTCTGTGTTGGAGTGTTTAATATAACGAAAGAGATTGCGCAAACTTAGATGTCTGGATGAATAATTCATGACCATCCATCCAATTACGGCTCAGCAGCTGAACCAGTCGCTATGAAATTTGGCATGCGGGTAGTATAAGAACCGGATACCGATCTAGGCTATTTGTATCCCAACTGTTACTGCAGACTCACACAGTAAGCTTAACATATATGTTGATAACAAAATGTTAACGTAGTAGATATGTTTCCTTCTTTCAGAAAATCCAAGAGTGTACATTCCAACATTAAACATTTCTAAAACATTTAAATTTTATATTCGTATGAAGCAAAACAACACTAGATTTCTTTCTTGTTAGAAATTGAAGACTAAACACAAAGTAGCATTAGTAAAACAAACAAAGCTGAAGCATAAACGGACACGAGACCGAACAAAATAAAATGTTCCTTAATTGTACTCATTTACTTTGATGACTACCTTTAAGGAGTTTTAGCGCCATAGTGAATGAAGATGGTCGTATTTTTTTCCTTATTATTGAATTTCGTGTTTATATTGAGTGAAATTGGTTAATTTAGGTGGAAATTAGATTTATTTCGTTCAGTGAAAGTGTACAAATGAAATAATAATGAAGAAATTAGTGTATCGTCTATTTCCTCGCTGACGTCAAATCTCACTAGATGAGCTTGAGTAACGAAGCCACCGCTTTACTCAAGACCCTGACCTGACATGACTTTGTACATAGTGACTAATGACTGTATACTGTATAAGAATTAACTTAATTTGACATTGGCAAAGTTAGTCGTGAAAAACGATCGAAAGCCATATTTATAAAAAAAAAGAAGAAAAAGAAGACTACCTTGTAAACTTTCTCTACAAATAATCTATCTGATTGAGTAATGATTGAAATTTTTCTGTAAAAACCAAATATCAGTAATAAATAGACACTACATTGTATAATTGAATAAATTTTAATAATTGCATAAACGATGGGTAATTGTGTAGCTACAAGTTACAAATAAAAGAAAAGCTAAGATGGCTCATGCTATGGTAGTGTATCGCTTTAAAGCAGGTTATATCATTAGTTGGAATGTCATGCGAGTTTTGAAATGTTGTTGTTATGTTGTGTTTGAAATACTAAAAAACGATAAACCGAAAAAAATAAAATATTAAAAATACCTCATCCTGACCATTTCCCATTTCAGGTCTTTTTCAAAAAACGAATAGCTAATGATATAAAGCTAAACCAATCAGAATCATTTGTATTCCAAAACGTGCAATAATTTAATTATCTTACAAAAAAATCTTGTCACTTGTTTTGTCCATTTAAACCCTATGTTTTTTTTAAATAACCCATACCTATGACAAAAAGAAATTGACTAAACTAGTGATCAAGTGCACTTTCATACTTATTACTAGCATTAGTAAACATTAGATTGCAGTGCGCATATAACGACGAAGTAGCATTACGTTTCCAAGCTTTCAAAGCTTTACATTTTAATATCGAATTCTTACTTACAATTGTGTGCGACCAGCTTTATTCGTGTTTACCTATAAGAAAATCTCAATTGTAAATTACATAATAATAGGAAATATCGATAACTAATCGAATAATAAGAACAACACTAGACTCACAATACGAAGGAAGAAGAAACCTAAATCGCGACTTACGTGAAGTTACTGAATGTCATTCTATAATATTGCGTTTCTATGTTCGTCCAGCTACAGTCCGAATCAAACTAAGTGGCTGCTCTGAAGTTAGCTGCTAACGGACGATCGCGTAGATAGATACCTTGATTTGTTCAAATGTCATTGCAATGTTCGAATAAGCAAAAAAACGACGGGTTGCACTCCGGGAGTGCCGGCAGAAGTGAAAACTTGAATATAACGGTGTGCATTTTTGATATTTTGCAATAGTTAGGGAATAATTTTGCACGAATCGCTTTATCAGTATGAAAGTACTATGATTTATATGGTAGAATACAATATTCATTTATTGCGCTATCGTACACAAACATGACAACACGAACATACGCGCAAGCGCCCTGCGCCGTTTCACGAGTTTTCGATCAGGTCAAGTGTCCTAACGCGAGTTTATAAGTTTTTATCCATTCCAAAAAAAGTGCGCAACGCCGCTAAAGAAGTTTCCACTTCAAAAATTGCCTTTGCTCTGTCGTAGTTGTATTATTTGGATGTATGCAACTTCCGAACAACCATTTGGCATCGGACTGTACCCGCGAAAAAGAAAAAAAAAATACTGTACGAAAACTAAGAACGTACAAATTATAACTAATTTACAAAATTAAAACAAATTGAAAAATTGAACCTTTAAAATATATATACTAAAATTATAATTCACCTAAATGCTAAAGAAGGTGACAAGAAGGATAAGAAGAGAAATCTTCATTATGAATCAAGAGTAACGAATGTTCGACCGTTTTCAAGGTAAAAAGATATAGTCAACTTCGATTGCTAACGGCCAATGTTAATAATGTGTCTCAATCTAATGGATTTCAAGCAATCTAGATAGTTGCGTATCCGGCGGCCTCTCCCATACCTAATTGCCATATTTATCCTGTCCACAGATATGTTATTGGCAAGCGATAACATAAAAATTGATCAAAATATCAATCTTGGACAGCAGGTTTTGGATTAGGATTGATTATTAATATTGGCCGTAAGTGAATAAGTCTACAAGTAAATAAAAAATAAAAAAGCACGTACATTGTTATCGACATTCAATTATTTCGAATTTTATTTATTGAAGTATTAATTTTCCTATTAGCGATTTGTACCATTTGTGTTATAGTAGGCCCTTTCGCTAAGAAAAAAAAGTCTCAAATTTAGCAGTCTATCATGTAGCGCAATATATTTTATGAAGAATAATATATGTGCCTAGGAGTTCTAAAATTATTTATCCAAAATGACTCCAGTTTATGTACTTTTGGTTCCATAGCATTAGTGCTTTTCTTTTTTTTTAATTTATTGGTAGGCAAACAAGCAGACGGATTTCCTGATGGTAAGAAATTGACGCCGCCTAGAGACACCATAGGTGGTAATGGTGCGTTGCCAACCTGTGGCCGGGATGTTAGGCCTCGAGCAAAAGTAAGTTTACCGGCTACCTTACCCTCCAAACCGGAACACATCATGACGTTATGGCGGCAGGAATAGGTAAGGCGGTGGTACCAATCTGGTTGAGTAGGTGCGAAACTCGACCACCTAGTCAGATGACACGGTGTTAGTGACAGTAAGCCTATGCTAGCCTTATTCGAGCTGCCTGGCAGGAAGGCAGATGGTCTATTCCGCAAAGGAGCCCGGTCCAAAACGAAACAACATTATAAACACAACACAATATTATCTGAGTTATGTAAGTTTGGAAAACTAAATGATTAAATTTGACTATGTGTTTCAAAGTGATTTAATACATAATTAAAAGACGGAGCTGAAACTATGATGGGGACAAAACAAGACAAATTACAAGTAGCGCACAACTTCATTCATAAATTTTATCAAACAATGGAGCTAGCAACTATTTTTTGTACAAAAACATTTTTTTTTGCAAATAGACGTAATACGGAGGAAGCACGAAGATCGATGTTTACCGGATTTCTGTTACTAAGAATGAATGAAGGTTACCAGAAAATTCAGGCTTCCAGAAAGCTTTAATATTGTTTGATATATTCTATACGTAACCTGTATGGATTGATTGTTTAATTTGTTATGGGTAAACGATTCTCACACATAGCATCTCGTTAAAGTATAGGGTAATTATTTTTAAGAACTTACACTGTGTGTGTGTGTGTGTGGTTGTGTGTGTGCGTGTGTCTGTGTGTGTAAATTGCTGGTAAAAGAAAACATATTTCAAATGTCGATTTAAATGACACATATGGACAAAGTACATTGGTTAAAGAAAATACGTTACATTGTCATTAATTGAAGAGCGATAAAATTAAATGTTGTTTAAGATTTCCCTATATGTAAATAAAAAAACAAATTACGCACAAGTTGTCACTTACAAATCAATGTTGGATTATTTACTTTAAAAAATATTTTATGTACTAACAAAACGTTCCACTTTTTAATATGGTTACGAGTATATTCAAGAGAACAAGGAAAAACAACATTAGCCATCCGCCACAAGACAACAACGAATAACGTACTTAGTTTTAAAAGAAATATCCAAAGCAAAATCAAACTTCAGCGAGTCCAAATAAAAAAATAATGTTTTGGTGGTCTGTTTTGCTGTCATAACCAAATCGCTGTACCGATTAAAATTTAACTAGCGGTCGCCCATTGGTCGAAATTTGACCATTTTAATATCTAAATTTTAGTATCTTGTTGATAAGAACGCCATCTTCATTTCTCAAGACCAACTACTTAGTTTCCTGAATAGTTAGTGCGCCCGCCATCTGTGATCTTTTATGGTCAATATCAATATATTTATTTGTGTGTGTCAAATGCATGGTAGTGTGGGTAATGTTTTATTAATTGATTTAATGTATTTTATAAGCATTATTATTGAAAAATATTAGCGTTCTGCACTTCTACACATAAACTATAACTGTGCTAAATTTTATGGTCCTGTGTCCGCGCAATTTTCGTACAAAGGGGTCCAAAGTTTTGGCATCACGTATTAATATATAGATTACCTAGTATGCATATAGCTAAAGACCCGAAGCATTCTAGGCTGACTAAGTCACGGGGTATACAACTAGTCTTATATATCATTAATTTGGAGCAATAAAATGTAAACTTAGTTTTTTTAAGTAGTTAGTATTTTGTTGTACGACTTTGTTTACGAATTGTAGCTTGTTTACTGTACGAAAGTAGAATAATCTGGAACGTTTTAGTAGCACCAACTTTTCAGTTCAATTCGGAGCTATTTCCTTAGTTTAACCAGAATTAAGCAAGTGAATAACTCTTCAATTCTCGTCAAATTTCCGAATTTGGATTGGGTGAGATATTTTACAAATAATTCAGTACTCTACGAGATATTTGTATGTTAAAGTTGGGTGAAACAAAACATATAAAGTAAAACTTTGATTCAATTACAAATGGCCTTTTGATACTTTACAAATTAAGTAAATATTATAAAAACAAGTTTGTAGATCACCTAACGTTGGTAGAAACATGTACAGAACATATGAATGCACCCATTTTATTATTTCGGAGCTACTAATAGGTATTTGTAAGTGCTTAGCGAATGGGAGATAGGCCTGAACGGATGCAACTTAATTTATAAAAGACATAGCGAAAGAATTCATATTTTTAAAGAAAGAAACACTTGTACTGTTTTACTTATCACTTATAATTTATTACTTTGTCATTAGTAGCCTACCGGTTTCGCTTATACAGCATCACCAGGGCTAAAACTTAAAACTCTAAGTTATGAATATTTGGAAGTTTTACCAAGCGCCGACGATGGAAAATATCAAATATAATAGCGAAAGAAGCATGACTAAATCGCAAGCATTATCCCCAGCATGTCCATACCCACCTGAACAATTTAATCTTTGTGAAGGTCAGAAACAACTTTGTTAAATTTCTTCATCGTTTTGTCGATGTGTTTGTTCGCGTTTTTTACCAAGTCTTTGATGATATCATCTAAAATTTGATGCAAGCAATATATTTAACATTTTGTGATATATCACGTAGATGATGAAATATATCTATAATTTACATGCATACATTTATATAAATAAAAGAACCCCAAATCTGTTGGAAATGGAACTAAAAAAAATAGTAATAAAACAAAAAATATCCGAAAATCCAAAAAAACTAGGGTCACATTGGTGCTAAGATTAAAAATACATTTTTTTAAATTCAATTATGTTTTTTACAGTGTTAGAAGGTAAAACAGCAGATTTATTGGAGTTATGACTAAAATTGGGTTAACCCTTAAGTGCTCATAAACATTTGCTTATAGTTTGGTGTGAACCAACCATCCTATTAATCCTATCAATATTATAAATGCGAAAGTTTGTAAGTATGAATGTATGGATGTTTGTTACTTTTTCACGCTCGAATGGCTGAACGGATTTGTCTGAAATTTGGAAGACAGATAGATTGTGACCTGGATTAACATATAGGCTATTTTTAATCCCGATCGCACACCGGGTTTCTGTGAAAATGCGAAAGTTTGTAAGTATGTATGTATGTTTGTTACTCTTTCACGCTCGAATGGCTGAACGGATTTGTCTGAAATTTGGAAGACAGATAGATTGTGACCTGGATTAACATATAGGCTATTTTAAATCCCGATCGCACACCGGGTTTCTGTGAAAACGCGGGCGAAGCCGCAGGTAGCAGCTAGTACAACATAAAAACAAAATAAAAATGCATTGTGTTCATTCAACATCACTTTGTTTTTTGTTTATCGCATCAATACTATAGTTTTACATGCAGGAAAGACATTTTTGACAAAACAACGTCATCGCAACACAATTTCCTTTTCTGTATTTCCTCTGTGGTCTAGCGGTCCATGTGTTGGACTTGACTTTATGAGGTCTCGGGTTCGATCCCCGGGTCGGGCAACAAAAAAATGTGCTTTTTCCAATTTTTAATAAAAAAAATTTTGCTCGGGATTGGATGTTTGCCCGGTTGGCGATAGGCTTGCCACCTATCACGTTGTGAGACATGGTGTCTTCGGCTAGTCGTAGGTGCCCTGGTTGTGAATCTGCCTACGTCGTCAGTGATATAGGCGTAAAGATACTTTTTTTTATTTCTACACGGTTCAAATAAAGCATGTTACAATAGTTAAATAAAACAAAAGTGTGGGAAGAAGCAAAGTTACTCTTTACAGACACGGCTATTGACTAGTTTTTATAATAAGAAAATAGCGTTTGGTAATCCAACGCTTTGTATTATTTGCTGTCACTATCAGTGGTCGGTTATCGTGCTTATTCCATTTTAATTGGTTGATTAAAATATGCACTTTTCTTCATGGTTCAAAATGATTTTAAGTAGAATTCACAGTAATCGTATTAATATTCAAGAATTACCACTATTTAGATTTTGACTGGTTTTGAATAATTTCAGAAATATAACGTCAGATAAAGTAGTAAAAGAAAGTCAGCAATTTCTACGAATATAGTTAAGAACCTAATTAATTTAAATTTAATTATTAATAGTTAAAAATATTGTGATAAGTATATATGACGCTAACTTGTCAAAGATTTTTCACTAATGTAATAACTTCATTGTATGTTTATTGTATTTATGGGTTTCCAAACGGTTAATTTGATTTTAATTAAGGATAGCTTAGATATAGATTGACATTGGAAAAGGACAAAAGCTACTTATCACCATATTTGAACTAAAGCCGCAGGCAACAGCTATCACTACATAGTATAAAACAAAGTCGCTTCCACTGTCCCTTTGTATGCTTAAATCTTTAAAACTACGAAACGGATTTTGATGCGGTTTTTTTAATAGATAAAGTTATTGAAGAGGAAAGTTTATATGTGTATTTTACACCCGTGCGAAGCGAGGGCGGGCCGCTAGTTCATTAATAAGTAGAAATGTGATTTGAATAACTATGGCATTGAACAATACAAGTTCCAAAAAAATATCACTGTAACAACAACTATAAGTATCAAAAACACATTCCGAGAACCCTTATCGAATAATGACGAATGTTCAGTCATAAAATAACAGTATGTGTCTGTACCCTTATCAGCAACGAGGATCAGCTATCTCAGTACCATGATAGTGGTCGAGTGCAACCGATTACACAATACTTTCACATTTTTATCACACATATAAGATAGGTACAATAACATTTTGAGTATGGCAACAAAAATTTAAAACGTGAAAACTCTCCGCCTTAGTTATTAAGGCTCTACACTCAGTCAGCCAGAAGAGCCAATCCCCCCGTATACAGCATATTAATGTTAATCTTGTGTATTTTTGTCACCAAGATCCATGATTATTTTCTATGAAAAAAACGTTATATTGCTGACGTATTTTACCCTTTTTAGCATATATGGACCCTTAAGGTATCATGCCAAAATGAAGTTGGGGTATTTAAGACCGAAGAGTCCACCGACTACATTACCTTCCAAATCCCGTGTTGGTGTTGGTCCCCTGTGTAGAATAGACCATCTTTATCTCTGCATCTCCTAACAGGCGAGCATAAGTTACATTGCTCTTACATTAGGCCTCGCTGGTTGAGTGGCTAATATATATATATATAATAAAACGATAATAGCACTCATATTTGGGCAAGAACAATAGGTAAGAGGGTACAAATCCTGTCGAGTCGTTGCAGAACATTACCGCCTAGCCTCATTTGAGTCACGTTTTTTTTTAATTTTATTATATGTTTTTTATATTTTATGTAGTAAACGCTGTCTCTAAATTGAATAGCTAGTTTGGAAAGGCCTTACATTCTTCTAGGAAATCTGGGACCGACACAGGGTAACTATATACTAACGATCTTTTCCCACACCTTCGCCCGTGTAGGTATTATATGATTCAGCTCTGCTATTGGAACATGGGAAATATCAGGTTATAGTAACTTATATCGTTCTCCAAGGCCTTATCAATTCCTATTCTAATACCTATTTATGCAAGTCGGGTCAGGCGTTTTGAAAACAAAACATAAAAAGTAAGTAAGTACCTTCACGCTCATATCCCCGAAGAGGTAGGTATAGGCAGAGTCATCAAGACCCATGACTAGCCGAAGACACTAACTCCCACAATGTGATGAATGGCAAGCCTATCGCCAACCGGGTACATATCCAATCCCAAGCCACCCTTTTTTATTAGAAAATTGGAAAAACCCAATTTTTTTTGTTACCCGACCCGGGACCTCACGTAGTCAAGTCCAATAACTGAACCTCTAGACTAGACCAAAGAGGCGAAACATACATATAATAATACTTATTTTCACATTACCATAATGAGGATTTTTATTATATTCTAAAGCACAAATTACATTAAAAATATATCAAGGCAGATGATACTGACGACCGTCCGTAATGAAACTGATAGTAACAGATAGAGCAGCTGTAAAAACTCAAATGATTCTTAACCTTGAACGTAACAACTTAGTCATTAGTCGTCATGAATGAGTCACCTTTGCATAATGAGTAAATCTTTTCGAACAATCAAAATGTACAATTGTGAGATCTGTTTTTTTTATGATATTGGAAGGCAAACAAGCAGACGGATTTTCTGATGGTAAGAAATTCACGTCGCCTAGACACTAAAGGTGGTAATGGTGCGTTGCCAACCTGAGGCGGGGATGTTAGGCCTCGAGCAAAAGTAAGTTTACCGGCTACCTTACCCTCAAAACCGGAACACGTCATGACGTTATGGAGGCAGGAATAGGTAAGGCGGTGGTACCAATCCGGGTGAGTCGCTGCGAAACTCTACCACCTCAAGATGAGAGTTCATTCGTTTTGAGAAGAGATATTTTCAACCAAAATTCATTACTTGACACTAATTGCATGATGAACTAGGTTTAGCAATAAAAAAAAACTGTTGTCTAGCGGTTTGGTATAAGACGTGGCTCTATCGCAGAGGTTCCCAAACTTATTTCATGTAACGACCACTTTGAAAATCAGTTGTTTTGTAGCGCCCCCCCCCCTCGTTTTTTTCTTGTCAATAACCTCAATAACATATTTGTTGCGCCTAGTTTAAAAAAAAAAAACATTTTTTTCAAGATTTATACCGCCCCCCTCTAGGCTTCCAGCGCCCACAAGGGGGCGTTATCGCCCACTTTGGGAAAGGCTGCTCTATCGGGTCCCGGATGTTTGTTGCTCAATATTTTGTATATATGCAAAAAAGAAAAATGTGTATTTTCATTCGGCTAGTCGTAGGTAGCCTCTGCCTACGTCTTCAGGGACATGGGCGTGAAGATACGATATCAATAATAATAGGTACCTAAGCAATTAAAGTGACTGCTACAAATACGGAAAACTCATTACTGGTTCCCGTATTAAAGACACGATTCGTTTTGGTCATTGACAGTAACTTTTTGGAGGTACAACAACTCATGTCTAATGCCCGGTTTCTATATTTTAGAAACGAGTCGTATTGCTTACGAAAGGTAGTTTTTTTTACGTTAAGTAAAATATCTAACTACGGTCGTTTGTTATTGTTAGCTCTAAACATTTTGTGTAATGAGCAACGCTTCGTTAATTTTAGACAATTTACCAATGGTTATACTAACGGATTACGGATCGTTGATAATAGGAGCAGGGCTTAAGAGGTCTCTAGGTGAGATATGATTACGATAACTGTCACAGTTAGGTACATAACTCAAAATATTTGTCAAACTATATTAGAAATACGAGACCGGTTTAGTTTCAAACTACGAATGGATATAGTTACAGATTATGGTTCAATGATTATTGAGGTATAAAGTGACGGTTGATTAATTAAAGGTAAAAATATAACAGTTAGCTAAGTAGGCAAGATTATGTTTAATACAAAAAAATGGCTCCTACTAGCCCAGTACGTAGGCGCGAAATTCGACCAATCCGTGCTCGAATTGCTAATTCTGCTAATGGCCGGAAAATCAGTGCTGCTTGTCACGATTAGGATACATGGTCATTTACTGTACTATACGTTCATTTGAATCTTTCTAACTTCGTTTGTCGAAAGACAGTTTTCGAATTGAAAATAGGATAACTTCACGGTACGAATGCTTGTGACTAAATACGGGACATCGGTCAGTATCGACATGACCAGGATCAGTAGGCTTACTCTTGAATCTCGATTTTATTCAAACTGAATATTGGTATTGGATGTCATTTTATTTACCTTTGAACAAAGTAAAAAAAAAAAGTATCTTCACGCCCATATCCCCGAAGAGGTAGGCAGAGGTACAACCAAGGCACCCACGACTAGCCGAAGACACTAAGTCCCACAATGTGATAGGTGGCAAGCCTATCGCCAACCGGGCACATTTCCAATCCCGACCAACATTTTTTTTTAAGAAAAATGGAAAAATCCAATTTTCTTTGTGTTGGCCGACCCAGGATTCGAACCCGGGACCTCATGCAGTCAAAAGTTCAAAAGTTGAACAAAGTACTTGTGAATAATTAACACTTAGTTAACATTAAAAAATAAATTAGTTTATTGGATTTGTTGAATTTATTTGGAGCTAAATGGTAATAATCCGCTTGAGTACTTAAAATGATATAGGCGATTTCAATTTGCATGAAATCGGAATTCAAAAGTAACCCTTAAGCAGCTCACCTCAAGAGTATATCTTTAAAAATATATATATTATATAATAGTGAATGCTTACTGATTGAAAGAGTATCGTCGCCTTTACCGTTGTGCAAGAGTAAATGATTAAAATATGACATGACATTATCAAAAATCTTAAGTTTATATAGTAAGATATTAGATAATAGAATGACTGATGGGATAAATATATTACATTTTTGTGAACTTTTAATACTTAGCTAACCAAAGAATAGAACCACCGTTCTGGATGTCTTAAAAATTATATTTTTTCATTTTTTTTTAAATGGCTAATATGTTGCTAACCGCCAGGTTTTTCCAAATTCACCGGACTATAATTTTTCATCAGTAAATGGTGTCAGCATTTATCGAAAACAGTTCAATTAACATCTAGCTCAAAAAGTTGCTATCTGTGCCAAAACGGACGAGATTATATTTTTAAAGCTGTAAATACTGGCAATAAAAAGTAAAACAAAACACATTTATACAAATATTTCAAAAAACTACATGCATTTATATTTTAATCTTTTCCAATTAATTTTACATTGCTTATTTTGTGGATTAGGTGATTACTACTTAGTTTAAATATTCTCAACTCACTCATTCAACTTACTTAAAATTACTGACTCAATCAATATAATAGGACATTTCAAATTTTGTTATTGTGATAAAGATGATTCAAATTCTTGAAATGTGATTACTCAATCTATTCACAATCATATAGGTAGTTTCATCACCAATATGATGTAAAATTTCGAAACTTCATGGTTTTTATCAACGTTGCATAGTTTTAAATAAAAATGATCATTTTCTATTAGCTAACCACTTTTTTAAACATAAAAGTAAATATATTTGAGCCATGGAGCGTTGACTACCAATGGATCTGTTTTTTTAGATATGCATAAATACACAGACGAATTTCTTATTGGTAAGAAATAATAAGTTTACTAACTACTATAGTCAAAACTGCTTCTTTGTTATAAAGTTGGATAAGTATATCATTAGAACTTATCTAGGTGGGTTGTTTAAGTAATCTTCCTACAAGGATATTTCCCATAATGATACTTTTAGCTCTAAAAAGTCTAAGAGAAGTTCACTGATATCTAAATATTAAATGAAAAAATTTTTACCTGAATTGGCAATGTTGTCAATGCGGTCATGGTGCTTCTGGTAGTATGGACGGATGACACGGTTATAAATAATCAGAGAACCATTGAAATCTGTTGGTATGTAACACCAGATGATGAAGATGCACTGAAAAAATATACACAATTGTTAGTACAGTTAACGTTTTGAAATATTCTACTCTTAAATTTTGTCCTAAATTATGACCCACCTTTTAAAATTTAAACATAAAATTAAAAAACAAAATCTCGGATTCTGATCAAATTTATTTAGGAACACATTGTAGTAATGAAAAAAAAAACACATTAACCTTCATTTTGAAAAAAGAGCCAGTAAATTTTTTTAGTTACTGGCTAGTGATTGTGTAAAAAGCATGGAAAAGAAATAAAGAATCAAAAACCTCCACCTTTTTGGTGCTGCTTAAAAGGCTGCAATATGAAGGTATCTGTTTCTTTAAGTCCTTTTAGTTAATAAATAATAAGTTTAAGACCCAGTCATAACATTACAAAACTTGAATATACAATGTAAATTAGCATACTTAAAAATATATTCAAATAATAAATAATTATTTGAATACATTTTTAGATTACTATGTTTGTGTGTCATTGCCTCATTAGCAATGACCCTGATCAAGATATTGGAGTCTTAATTACACGCTTTCGGTTAATGAGTGTTAACATAAAATGCACAACTCTTGATCATTGTACTTAAGAAACTATATTAAATGGTAAGTACATGCCATACAAAACACACATATTAACACTTAAGATCATTTATTCAACTACAGAATGTAAATTGTGTTTTTTTGAGCTTATATGGAGAAGTAATAATGAAGGAGAGACTATAACATTTGCTGAACATTTAGCAGATAAGAATGCTTGGTATTAATTGATGCTTATACCAATCTCTTTGAATTTTGAAAAAAAGACAATAAGTTACTTTCGGCGGATCTTCAGTGTGTGGCCATATTAATCACAAGTGCTTTTTGTATGTTTTATATAAAATTAACAACTTTCTCTTTCAATAACATATCTTTGTAATTTTTTTGTCCCTGTTATCCCCTGAACTATAAAACATTATTATTATTATTATTTAAAATTACAACTTTATAACAATGTATGAATGTGGGTTAGTTTTTATAATAATAATTTATGTATAGCACAGTATATCCCCAAAGATAGGTTATAATGGAACAAGGGCCATAATTGTATTAAAAGAATTTGATTTAGTAAGGGCATAAATTTATATGTTATTTAAAAATTAATACTCTTAACAAATCTTTTACTAACTTTACATGAAATAGTTGACTTGCATGGTTTAAAAAACTACAAATCAACTAGCAAATAGCTACACACCATTCTTTTCAGTCTTCCACGTTCATAATATTTTTTCCCTACACATACATAGCACAACATAACACAAACCAAATTTGCAAAATTTCTTTTTCTGAGTATAACATCAAATAGTATATCCATGTAAACTTATTACTAATATTTACAACTCATAGGA
>NJDC01004383.1:0-11401 GCA_002245475.1 Calephelis virginiensis
CTTTCAAAAAAGGGTTAACTTTTTGATTTTTTTCTATCAAGCAAAGTGAAATGAATTGTGTTTTGGAAACACTAGTCTTATAAAGCATATTAATGTTAATCTTGTGTATTTTCGTCGTCAAGATCCATAATTGCTTTGTATGAAAAAAAAAACAGTATATTGCTGACGTATTTTAGCATACATGGCCCCTTTAACCAACTCAAAAAAAACCTTGATTCGGTTGTATGTATGTTTGTTACACAATTACTCAACCAAGAGCAAACCGATTCTAACGGTATTTTTTTTAGAAAGACAGGTTCTTTTTTGTAATCATACAATACTAATTTTATCA
Organism: Calephelis virginiensis; assembly: GCA_002245475.1. Lineage (NCBI taxonomy): Eukaryota > Metazoa > Arthropoda > Insecta > Lepidoptera > Riodinidae > Calephelis > Calephelis virginiensis. Next base: position 332 of record NJDC01004383.1, read on the forward strand.
TTATGAGGTAGTCAATATAGGCAAAAAATATAAATGAATAAGTAACACAAAACTGTGTTACTTATTCATATATCGCCTCTGTGGTCTGGCGGTTCAGTTGTTGGACTTGACTGCTTGAGGTCCCGGGTTCGAATCCCGGGTCGGGCAACAAAAAGAAAATTGAATTTTTCCACTTTTCTAATAAAAAATATGTTGCTCGGGATAGGATATGTGCCCGGTTGGCGATAGGCTTGCCACCTATCACATTATGGGACTTAGTATCTTCGGCTAGTCATGGGTACCATGGTTGTGCCTCTGCCTACCTCTTCGGGGATATGGGCGTGAAGATACTTTTTTTTTTAACACAAAACTGTTAGGACATTGATACAATTTTGTAAGAACATTTCCAAATAATTTGCTTTTTTCCCCGTGTTAGTCCGAATAGAATTTGCAGAATAGATCATCTACCTTCCTGCCAGGCAGCTCGTAAAAGCAAGTATACGAGGGCCATTCAATAAATTTTTAGCCTAAGAAAAAAATAAAGAAAATTTTGAGAAAGTAAAGATTTATTTTTCAACATAGTCTCCTTTCAATTCAATACACTTGGACCAGCGATGCTCCAACTTTTTTAACCCGTCAAAAAAATACAATTTCCCGTGGTCTTCAAAATAGTCCTCTGTGGCGGCGAAGACCTCATCATTCGACCCAAATCTTTTGCCGGCGAGTGACTTTTTCAGATTTGGGAACAAAAAAAAGTCGCATGGAGCCAAGTCTGGAGAATACGGTGGATGGGGCAGCAATTCGTAGCGCAATTTGATCAATTTGGCCAAGACAACGGCGGAGGTGTGAGCCGGTGTTGTTGTCTGGTGTGAGCAAACGCGGCACCCATCGCGCCGACAACTTTTTCATACCCAATTCTTCGTGCAAAATATGATGCACTGTCCCATCTGCGATGCCTTCAGTCTCAGCTATCTCGTGAATCTTCAGTCGCCGGTCTGCCAACACGAGATCGTGGATTTTTTTTTACGTTTTCTTCTGTAGTAGCCGTTTTCGGGGCACCTTGGCGTGGCTCATCAAAAACCGACGTGCGGCCACGAGCAAACTCGTTGAACCAATTTTTGAGGGTCGCCATCGAAGGAGAAAAGTCACCGTACACAGCATCCAAGCGCTATTTTATTTAGCTGCGCGTTTTCCCTTCCAAAAACAAGAATCTAATCACCGAACGATATTGTTCTTTTTCCTGTTTTGTAAAACCGACCGACACGCTCGCTTCCAAAGGCTGTCGAAACAAAACAAATGAAGGGAAAAGACTAAAAACTACTTGATAGACTTCAAAAAGTATTTACTGCACGATAGTAAAACTCTTTTGTAACAACAACGCCATGGGGCGATGAGGCTAAGTAATTATTGAAGGCCCCTCGTAGGCTTACCGTCCCTAATACAATGACATCCTTCTAAGTGATAGAGTTTCACATCGACTCGCACAGATTGGTACCACCGCCTTACCTATTCCTGCCTCCATAACGTCAATGCTTGCCGTCCGCGTGTTCTCGGGTTGGCAACGCACCGTTACCACCATTGGTTTATCTAGGCAGCGTGAATTCCTGATTGTCAGGAAATTCGCCTTCTTGTTTATCTTCCAATATCATAAAAAAATCTTTTAATATTAAATCTCGAGGTGGCAATGAAAGAATTTGAGTCTGTATTTTGCATTTTCACCACGTTTATATTATTTGCAATTTTACTGCACTTAAATAATATATTTACTAGTTTCAAAGTGGCTCATTTCCAAATTTTTCCGCTACTTAAGTCGCTAATGTATGAGTGACTGGCTAATTTGGTACTTACGGGCATCTGCGCTAAGAGATACAGGGGAGGATAATCTCCTCGAAGAATATTGATTACTTTCCTCCGTAATGAGGTTCGCAGATTTTTTTTGAAATACAGAGACAAGAACATGTTATTCAAACTTATGATTTAACTTTTAGTTTTCACTAATGAGCTATGACATATTAATTATATCGAGATATAAATAGATAAAGCAAAAACTTCGGACTCGTTAGTCTTGCCTCCTTAGCCTTTGTATTCCTTGAAAGTGCATTAAATAAAAAAAGAATATACATACTACCATGCATTTCACACACACAAACAAAAATATTGATATCCATAAAATATCACAGATGGCGTACAAAAATAATTAAATTCATAAATAAATTCATAAGGTTTGGAAACAAAGTGGTTGGTCTTACTAAATGAAGATGGCGTTCTTATCAAAAAGATGATTAGCAATAGAACAATAGTAATAGGTCGAATTTCAACTAATGGGTGTCCAGGAGTATTTTTAATCAAATTGCGCTTCTTAAATTACTTTACTTCGGGTATTCCGGGGAAAATGGGGCTGGTTTTAACGGAGGTAAGAATTAACCAGCTTATTGCTGCCAAACGTACAAATATGATATTTCGCTTAGAAATACTATATTCAGAACTGTACGTGTCCTGGCTTTTCAATTGACATACCCTTGTTTTTCAAGCAGCAGCTATGCAGCAACTTTAGTTTCACAGGTAAGCGAGGTTTTTGTCGTTTACAATGAAGTGATTGAAGATTTATTTAGTCGTTGAATCGAAATAAGTTTTTATTGATTTGAACCCTATTTTCAGTACTACTGTATTGTTAGTTTTTTTTTTATGATAACGGAAGGCAAACAAGCAGACAAATTTTCTGATGGTAAGAAATTCATCTAGCCGTCTAGATACACCAAAGGTGGTAATGGTGCGTTGCCAACCTGAGGCCGGAATGTTAGACCTCGAGTAAAAATAAGTTTACCGGCTACCTTACCCTCCGAACCAGAACATGTCAACTGGAAGCATTGGACGTTACGGCGGCAGGAATAGGTAAAACGGTGGTACAAATCCGGACGAGTCGCTGCGAAACTCTACTACCTAGTAGGATCTCACAGTGTTAGTGACGGTAAGACTATGCTCGCCTTTTACGAGCTGCCTGGCTATTTTGCAAAAGAGCCCGGACCAACACAGAGAAGCCTGGACCAACACGGAGATTGAATGTTTGTGTTTACTTAGACCAGTCAATTTTCCGTAATTGATAAACTTAAAAAAATTAGATTGGGGCAAAAATTAACAAATTCAGTAGGGTAGATATGAACACGTTATTACTTACCCCGTTTGTACATAGTATTAACTGTGTATATAAACCGTAATACAAAGTTTGTTACTATCCACCCCGCTCTCGTCTACATATTAAATATATATGTACCCCCTGGACAAGTCACACAAATTGAATCTAACCCCAAAGTAAGCAAATATGATTCTAATACATAGAAATACTTAAATAGATACCAGAATAAATTTAATAAACACCCAAACCCGGAAATGCAGACATCTAAATGTTCATCACACAGATGCCTACCCCCGTCGGGAATCGAACCCGAGTCTCGCGTTTGGTCAGTGTAGTTAGGCGGTTAGATCTTTGATATATATATATATATATATATATAGGTTATAGACTGGTTATAAAGAATTTTTACTATAGGTAAAGAATTTATTATATTTTGATGTAACAAAGTATAACTCGTATATATTTAATGTAAGATAACGTAATATAGTGTAATAGTACCCATAAATATAAACTAAATCACAATAAAATTGTTTCATGTATCAACTTCTGATACTAATCTTATAAATAACTTTTGATTAAAGAGACCGGAGTAAAAAAAGTATCTTCATGACCATATACGTGAAGATGAGGCAGAGGCACAACCAGGGCACCCACGACTAGCCGAAGGCACTAAGTTCCACAATGTGATAGGTGCAAGCCTTAGCCAACCAGGCACACATCCAATCTCGAGCAACATTTCTTTAATTAGAAAATTGGAAAAACCATATTTTCTTTAGTTGCCCGTCCCGGGAATGGAACCCCGGACCTTATGAAATCAAGTCCAACACCTGGACCACAGACGCGAGATTGGAGTCAATTTTAAAAAAAGCAAAAAAGGGGAAGTGGGGCTTAATTATACTTGAAAAGTCTTACGTAATATACAAACTTTAGTTGAAACCGTCTGAGACCCTCACACTGCGAAGACATTCTTGACATTTGTAAACAATGGTTAAATATTAGTTTGTATCCGTCTGGACCGTAGATTTAATCCCAAGTCCAAAGCTAATAATAGTTAAAAGATAGAAACAAAATTTCCTCGAAGGTTAATTTGTTGGAAGGCGTGGCTACAACCAATGCAATAAAAAAATGTATCTTCACGGCCATATTCCCGATGGGGTAGGCAGAGGCACAACTAGGGCACCCACGACTAGCCAAAGATACTAAGTCCCACAGTGTGATTGATGGCAAGCCTATCGCCAACCGGGCACATATCCAATCGCGAGCAACGTTCTTTTTTTATTAGAAAATTCGGAAATCCCAATTTTCTTTTTGTTACCCGACCCGGGATTCGAACCCGAAACCTTTCAGTAAAGTCCAACAACTAAACCGCTAGTCCACAGAGGCAATATGAGGTATGAGGCTATATGAGGTAGGTACAGTTTTATTTCCAACTGGCGGCCCGCTCCGGCTTCGCAAGGTTATAAAATATACATATAAACCTTCCCTTTTCAATTACTTTATCTATGAAAAAACTGTATCAAAATCCGTTGCGTAGTTTTAAAGATAGTAAGTACTATGTTTAAGCATACAAAGGAACATAGGGACAGGGGAAGCCAAATACGAGTACTATGTAATTATTAAAAATTAGAGCTTAACTATTAGCTAAGCGTAGCGTTTACTAGGTGGTAAAGTTTGGCAGCGACTACTACGGATTAGTACCACCTTACCGCCATTACATCAGTGCTTGATGTTGACGTGTTCCAGCTCGGAGGACAAGATAGCCGGTAAACTTGTTTTTGCTCGAGTCTAACAACCCTCAGGTTGGCAGCGCACGATCACCATTTTTGGTGTCTCTAGGCGGCGTAAATTCCTTACCAACAGGAAATCCACCTGCTTGTTTGCCTTCCGATATTATAAAAAAAATGTGTTTTTTTTTTCTACAAAGAACTTGATACCAAAATAGATGTTAGTAGAGTTTAGGTAGAGTCCGCACTGCGAATTTTCACCGCGCGGTTTTTTTCCGCGAAAATAAATCCACGCCGCATCACTTAATTTTTTATCAAACCATAGAGTTTTTTCCGCGCGAATTTTTCATCGTCGCGTCGATGCGGATTCAGTATGTTCGTTTTTTAGAATTGCGAGAAGAACACCGCGCTATGAAAATTTTGCAGTTTGGGCTTGGCCTTCCAGACGATTCGTCAGAATACTTTAGATTTTTATACAAACTTTTATCCTCCATTAGGGGTTGATTTTTCTGTATGTAAATGTAGACTATGTTTGAACTCGGTTTTAAACCATATTCATACCAAATTTCAGCTTAATCGGTCTAGCAGTTTAGCAGTTTAGACCAAATCGTGTCACATCAGATTTGTGATCAAGTTATATACAATAGAAAGTCGAGGAGCTGTTTACTGGTCGGTGGTTTCGTTCTTAATAAATTGTTTCCTTTTACAAAATGCATCTTAATCTTATAATTGGAGCAATTTGTTCCATTACAAAGCGTAATTGCAAATCTAACGCTTCATTGGCGATTAATTCTGAAAATGATTGCTTACTGATTGACGTCAGTGGTCTCTTTTCTTTGTTAAAAGACATTGTTACTTTTGATTTTTCAGTATATATCCACACACTCTTACAACATTAACAAAATTATTGCCTACTTGAATCTATAAAGAGCGAAACCGATAACGACCCCCCATTATCAGGTCGGTGATGTTAGACTTTTCAAAATATATTGAGTGACATTTCCAAAAGTTAGACTTTCCAAAACATATATCTAAAAGTCCAGTACTTTTTAATTGGTTTTTAAAAAACTGGTGGAAGCCAATTTCATTGTTACAGATAGACTGACGGACTTTCGCATTAGTAACATTAGTACAGAAATCATGAAAGTAATTGAGATGCCTTTTTATAACATTGGAAGGCCAAAAAGCAGACGGATTTCCTAATTGTAAGAGTCATCAAAAGTGGTAATGATGCGTAATCAACCTGAGGCCGAGATAATAAAAGATTTACATAGATTAAATGCAAGAAGAATAAGAAAACGCAAGGGTTAATATGACAAAGGCTCTTTTCCTGGGTTTTTTCGCGCCTTAAGCCGCCATTATAAACGTGACTTGCTAATCTTATACTGGCTTCTTCACATGGAGGCACAGGAAGAATAAGTCTGGATAATTGATGCATACGCGATATATACATTAAGCGACTCGATAATACTTTCGTTTAATCTGGTAGATCAGTATTCATTAGTGATTCCAAACAAATATATAACATATAACCAACTTTTATAATGGGAGATGGTTTTCAATTTGCTTATATTTTTCTTACCAGCTGATTCTATTTTGACGATTTTATTTGATAGTTGGTAATTCCCTTTTTATCGAAGAAATGGGTTCTCAGTATGTTTGCTTATTTACTGCAAAACTTTGTATTCTATTTTTTTATTTGAAAGGTGGTAATTTCCCTTTTATCAAACAACAAGATAACTTATAACCAACTTCCCCAATGGGAGAAGTTTCTTAAATCGTTTGCATATTTACTTCAAAACTTTTTACTATTTGATGCAATTTTGACGATTTTAATTGAAAGTTGGTAGTTTCCCTTACATTACACAAATAGACCGCCTCGTTGGTCGTCGTTTTCGGTTTCGATTCCCGTCGGGGGCAGGCATGTGTGTAATGAATATTTAGATGTCTGCATTTACGGGTCTGAGTGTTTATTAAATTTATTCTGGTATCTATATAAGTATTTCTATGTGTTAGTATCGTTGACTAACACCCATAACACAAGCAAAAAAATCATGTACTTTTTTTTCAATTTTTCAATAAAAACAACGTTGGCCGGGATTCGATTTGTGGCCGGTTGGCAATAGGCATGCCACCTATAACGCTGTAGTAGTGTCAGTTAGAATACTGTTCAACAACCTACCTGGCTAGGGATCCATTGCTTTGATTATTCCTGGCAAACTCATGACAGTAACAATGTGTTTACGGGTTAAAACCCCGGCAACAGGACAGCGACGCACCTATAACTTCTATGGTATATGTAGTCCGTGGTTATCTCTTATCATCAGGAGAGCCATGTGCTTGTCACATTAAAAATCGGTTTTAGAGTTTTTTGTAAAAGTATCCCTACTCGTCTTTAAATACAAAATTTTTAGGCATTTTCACAGATCTAATCACAAAAAGTGTTAGCCGTTACATTTTTGACAAGTAAATATGTATTTGTATTTGTATGTCAAGGCCTTAACTAGCAAACTTAGGTTGTCATCTGTTCTTTCATTAATTATAATGTACACGTGTAAAATTGAAGGTGTGGTGTCAATTACTTACACCTTGATCATTTCATGCAGGTTTTGAGGCGCCAGAATACCTAGCAAGGGCATCTGTCGATATCGAATTTGACAATCGACTTAAATTTAGGTCGAATCGGAGCTACATTGATAAAAACCTTTAAATCAACCATTATTTAGACGTCAAAATAGAGGATATTCAAATATTTAATTCGATTTAAAGTAATAAGTACTTTAATATCAAAGCAATTGAAAATGTATATTTTTTTCCAAATCAGTTTTAAATTTAATGTCAAATCAGTTTTAAGTTTAATTTAATCGCTTCTGTGGTCTAACGGTCCAGGTGTCGGACTTGACTTTATGAGGGTTCGAATCCCGGGACGGACGACAAGAGGGAAATGGGGTTTTTCAAATTTTCTAATAAAAAAAATACTCGGGATTGGATATGTGCCCGGTTGGCGACAGGCTTGCCACCTATCACATTGTGGGACTTAGTGTCTTCGGCTAGTCGTGGGTGCCCTGGTTGTGCCTTTGCCTACCTCTTCGGGGATATGGGCGTGAAGATACATCTCATAAATACGAAAGTTTGTGAGTATGTATGGATGTTTGTTTCTCTTTCACGCTCGAATGGCTGAACGGATTTTACTGAAATTTGGAACACAGATAGATTGTGACCTGGATAAATATATAGGCTACTTTTAATGTCGTTCGAACAACGGGTTCCTGTGAAAACGTGAGCGAAGCCACAGGCAACAGCCAGTAATGACATGTATCTGTGTTAATTTATCAAAGAAAATCATTTTCATTAAACTTACTAACTTGAGAATGTTTGTGTGTGCCTGTGTGTGCCATAACTTTCAATTTAATAAATTGACTTTAATGCGGATTTTTCATTTGCTGATTATATTTATATGGTTCTTAGCTACATTACACGTTACTTTTAGTTACATTTCCACCAAGTTTTGCCGGGAGTTACTGAACATTTTAATTACATTTTTAATCAAACCAATTATATGTGAAACAATATGTAAAGTTATAAAAATCAGTATTTAGTATGCCAGATTTTATAACAATAAAGTTTGATATCGCTTTTACATAACATTTTCAGAGGTCTAACTTAGGAGCATAATACTTTATATAATGAAATAGTGTCAGTAAAATTTCACTAATTTGTAAAAAGTTAGATGTACTCAAAAATGAAATACCTTATACACCTTGATTAAAAATCGTGAACCGTTTTTTCTTAAGTTTAGGTAACAATGCAGATAACGTATCGAGTGGTTTCGATTCAAAAACGTTATGTGTCCGTGGTAGCCCTTCAAATCTCTCGGTTAAAATGAACAGTTAGTTAAATCAGAATGTGTAAATTGAAAATACTAAGTGAGAATACATGAATATATGATTAATCAATTTGTTAACCTAATATTTTTTTTTTGTATCTACTAGAGTTTTTTTACTAGATCTTTACTTGCGTCTTCTTCAGCGTAGAATAGGTATGATTTACATACAAACTTTCCAACCACATTTTAGTGCTTAGAGTTTTATTTTCGAAAAAGTCGCCTATCTTTGATAATCGTTACCGTTAAGTGTATTCATACGAAATTTTATCGATCTGGTGTTCGTGGTTTAGCTGTAAAAGTGCAACTTACAGACAGACAGAATTTCGAATTTTAATCTTCATTTAAATAAATTCAAGACACTTTTGACATCACAACATCTTGTAATTCGATAGAGCTGGCTGCACGCACCAATAAACATGACTTTCGCGGCGTTACCTCACTCTGAGGAGTTCCATTTAGGCGAAGTGCAATCGAGAGCGAGCAACAGAGAGGTACAATCGGCCTCCGTTCTTATGACGTTGTCACGTTCTACTGTCGTCAGTAAACCGACTTTATAGACAACCGCTTTTTTAAGTAAACTGTAAAAAGCATGTATGCAATGGAATTCCACCAAGTGTTGTTGTTAAGAAGTAAAGATTCGATTAATTCAAGCTCATACTGAGAGAGATGTATTTTGGATAGTTCGTATTTTGGCAAACTTGGTACCGCCCGTTTCGAGCCATTTAAAGCTCTTATTTTTTCAGTATTGTAACAGACATTCTGCTATATTCAGTTAAACGAATTCAAAAAACCGAATAGCTTTAAAATCGGTCAGGCAGTCATCGATTATGAAACTGACCCGCCGTATTTAAAATACACTTACTGACCGGAAAACGATAATCTGCTGTATGGTACATAATTTCACGATAAGTACGAAACATACTTTGCATTCATATACCTGCCAATTCACAAAAAATAATAAAATCATTCGAGACGTTTCGAAGGAGATACACCACAAAAACGTGACATATCAATATGTAAAAAAAAGATTTTTCACGTCTGTATCGCCGAAGAGGTAAAATAGAGGTGCAACGAGGACACCAACGACTAGCCGAAGACACGAAGTTCTACAATGTCATGGTGGCAAGCCTGTTACCAACGGGGCACATATTCAGTTCCAGTAATACGTTTATTAGAAAATTGAAAGAACACGTTTTCCTTTTCTTGCCGGACCTGGGGATTGACCCCCGGAAATCATGAACTCAAGTCCAACCCCAGACTCTCAGAACACATAGACAATTTTTATTTAAAGATATATAAGTCTAGAAATCAAATTCTCGCATTACAGAAAATATTAAATTCTACATTTGTAGTTTACGATGTAGTAAAGAGGCCATCTCATTTGCAATGCCGCTCATGGCATGGATTATATCATCCAATCAGGACGCCCTTAAGTATTTAAATTGTATTTTAATCGGCCAATCAGCTAGCTCGATTAGTTCACGAACTAATCAAAACTATCCAAGACGTTGTGCTGGAAAGTGAACGAGTTGGTGAACTAGTTTAGAATTGCAGCAGTTAATAGATTATTGATTGCACTATTAAGCTATGGACACACTTAACAAACGTACGTCTGTTTTAGTGACTATTTTTTTTACATTTTTACGCCCTCGTCCAGCTTCTTGGTGACCATGTGTAATTCTCATGACTATATACTCTCTCTGGTATTTACGTAATACTTATTTTATACCGTACTCCTCCGAAACGGCTTGACCGATTCTCATTAAATTTTGTGAGCATATTGAGAAAGTCTGAGAATCGGCCAACATCTATTTTTTATAACCCTAAGTGATGAGAGTGAATCACAGGAAGAAAAATAGCAAAACAACGTCTGCCGGGTCAGCTAGTATTTATATATTTTAGATATAAATGAAACGATTGCTGTTCGTTAATATCGCTAAAACTTGAACCAATTTATTTTTGGTTTTGAATTTTTTGTTCACAAGATTTTTTTGTTTAAAAGATAACAAAAAGGCAAAAACTGCAAGGAAACTAAGAGAAACAACATTTTAATTTTTCCCATACAAACTGAATGGATGAAAAGAAGTTCGTCAGGGCATCTAGTATTATTAGAATGTAGAATCTTTAATAATTGACTCTTAATTATCTTATTATTCGACTCTAGAAAAGGAGGAGTATTGTATTTGTGTGATTCTTACGCGATTATGGCAAACTTTTCTTTTTTCTTTCTTTAGGAATTGGCCTTCACGTTAGTATTTTGCCATTAGTCAAGTAGAAATTTGCATCAAATTGTAAATCAATTTTAATCAATTATAATTACTCATCAGTCATAAGTCGTCAGTAAGTCA
>NJDC01004383.1:18226-31519 GCA_002245475.1 Calephelis virginiensis
TATAATAAAAATAGTAGCCTAGAGTTGGAATATATGCCCGGAAGGCGATAATATTGCAACCTATCACATTGTGGGACTCAGTTTCTATCGACTAGTCGTGGGTGCCCTTGCTGTGCCTCTGCCTAACTCTTCGGGGATATGGGCGTGAATATTCGACGCAAAAACGGAGGCGAGAATTCACAAGTTATGTGTTAAAATATTTTCTTAGTCCGATTTCATTAGTTCTTTTCAAGCCCCTGACGGAAGAACTGTTTTTTTAAATTTTAATGTTATATTACTAACATTTTTTATATTACGTCGAATCTTCACGTCCATATTCCTGAAAAGGTAGGCAGAGGCACAGTCCGGGCACCCACGACTAGCCGAAGACACTAAGTCCCATAATGTGATAGGTGGCAAGCCTATCGCCAATCGGGCACATGTCTAATCCCGGGCAACATTTTTTTTATTAGAAAATGGAAAAAAACACATTTTCTTTTTACTACCCGACCCGGAATCCGAACCAAGGACCTCATGAAGTCAAGTCCAACACCTACACCGCTGGACCACAGAGGCGATTTTTGCGTCGTGAAAATGAAATATCGCACGTGTGAACGGGCGTTAATGTTAAGTGAAGCAATATATCGTATTACGGGAGCAAATATAATTAGTTGATAATGTGATGTTTAATTATTCAGCTAGGGGCTTGATTTAGCAATTAGCTATTAATTTGCTAAGTGACTGCGCATTATATTCGCCGAATTTACACACCTGACAAAAGCTTTCGCCAATTTAGTGGAAGTTTACACTGTACTACCAATCTTTATCGTTCTTTGGCAATGGATTAAAAGATGTCGGAACATGACAGTGGCGAGAATTTACCTAGTGATAGGTATAGGTAAGGTGGTGCTTCCAAAAGAGCAAGTCAAAACTTTAGCCACCTAGTCTTTACAACGATGCTACCAGTTTGGCGCAACTTTCATTTAAAAAAGTAAGAAAACTAAGTTTGCTACGTTTTTTATTTGCCTAAATCATTACTACACTAGTTGCCTTATATCTGAATGCCTTTAGACTTACTTTCAAATTAAACGGGTTATAATTTATCAAGTTTCTTGTGTCACTTAAACTAAACTTCATACAAAATTCGGGTTTGCTAGGTATCTATAGAAGTCCCGACTCTTATTACGTTGTATTTATATACTCTTTGGATGCTACTAACTAAAATCGACGCAATAGTATAGTATAAATTTCTCGCGTAAGTAAGATTTCTTTTTTATGATATTGGATGGCAAGCAAGCAGACGGATTTCCTGATGGTAAGAAATTCTCGCCGCCTAGAGACACCAAAGGTGGTAATGATGCGTTGCCAACCTGAGGCCGGGATGTTGGGCCTCGAGCAAAAGTAAATTTACCGGCTACCTTACCCTCCAAACCGGAACAGGTCATGACGTTATGGCGGCAGGAATAGGTAAGGCGGTGGTACCAATCCGAGTGAGTCGCTGGGAAACTCTACCACCTAGTCAGATGTCACGGTATTAGCGACGGTAAGCCTATGCTCGCCTTTTACGAGGTGCCTGGCAGGAAGGCAGATGGTCTACTCTACAAAGGTGCCCGGACCAACACGGGAAAAGATACACAATAGTGACGAACACTGAGGGTAATGGTGTTGATATGGCGGTGGTACTAATAGAGGCCAATACCCCTGGTTACACAAATTGAATCTAACCCCAAAGTAAGGAAATTATATGTTGGTGTTATGAGTGTTAGTCAATACATAGAAATACTTAATTAGATACCAGAATAAATTTGTCGCCTCTGTGGTCTAGCGGTTCAGTTATTGGACTTGACTGCATGAGGTCCCGGATTCGAATCCCGGGTCGGGCAACAAAAAGAAAATTGGGTTTTTGTAATTCTCTAATAAAAAAATGTGTGCTAGATATGTGCCCGGTTGGCGATAGGCTTGCCACCTATAACATTGTGGGATTTAATGTCTTCGGCTAGTCGGGAGCCCTGGTTGTTCCTCTGCCTACCTCTTCGGGGATATGGGCGTGAAGAGAATAAATTTAATAAACACCAAGACCTGGAAATGCAGACATCTAAATGTTCATCACACAAATGCCTGCCCCAGTCGAGAACTGAACCCGAGATTCGCGGTTGGGAGGCGGTCAAATAAAATCAATTTTATGATTTTTTTGAATATATTTGTTGTGTGATGGAACAGCGAACAGGTGTTATTGATATCATAGATGTTACAGGTGCGTCACTGTAGTAGTTGGGGTGACCATGAGTACGAGTCTATGGCTTAACTTTCTCTCTGGACCGGAACACTACAATAACCTTAAGGCGGTAGCTAAGGCGGTGGATCAGTTTCATAAGTTACTAAACAGCAATATGCCACTAGTGGTCTTGTTTGTAAAAAGTATCTTCATGCCCATATCCCCGAAAGGATAGGCAGAGACACAATCATGGCACCCACGACTAGCCGGACACACTAAGTCCCACAATGTGATAGGTGGCAAGCCTATCGCCAACCGGGCACATTTCCAATCCCGAGCAACATTTTTTTTATAAGAAAATTGGAAAAACCCAATTTTTTTTGCTGTCCGACCCGGGATTCGAATCCGGGACCTCATGCAGTCCAACACCGGACCGCTAGACCGCAGAGGCGAAAGATTGAAATGACCCAGTGAACCTACGCTCGTCTCTTAAGAGCTGCAAGGAAGGGAGGCGAGCATAGGCTCACCGTCACTAACACCGTGACATTTGACTAGGTGGTAGAGTTTAGCAGCGACTCATCCGGATTGGTACCACCGCCTTACCTATTCCTGCCGCAATAACGTCATGACGTGTTCCGGTTCGGAGGGTAAGGTAGCCGGTAAACTTACTTGTGCTCGAGGCCTATCATCCCGGCCCCAGGTTGGCAACGCACCATTACCACCTTTGGTGTTTCTAGGCGACGTGAATTTCTTAACACCAGGAAATCCGTCTGCTTGTTTGCCTTCCAATATCGTAAAAAAAAGATGATTTATTCCTCGGACCCGAGCAAACACGCGGTTAAAATCTAAAAATAGCTCTTTTACGAATTTAGAACCAAAAATTTAGTACCTGGGTTATATTTTACCAGCAACTTTCTAATTGGATTTTTTTAATCACTTTTGTAATATTAAATAACGGATTAATACGAACCCTTTGCCCGCATACAGGAGACAAAATTACTATCCTTTGATGTTTAGATTACGAAGGACGGGAAAAGGCTTCTTGTCCCCTGCAAAGGTATCAATTAATTTGAAACTTTGACCTCGGATAGGACGAACATGCTATAGATAATTAAGAATCCCACCAAAAACATTTCAAAATGTTTCCAAGACGACCACAAAAGGTTTGCCCTGTGAAATAGATATCAAACATAATGTAGAGTCCAACTTCTGAAATTACACAGCCTTTTTTTAACGTTTGGAACATCCCCACGTATACCCGTCGATCTTGGGGGAGAGCAGCAGGTTATGTCAGACTCGAACCGACTAAAAACCAAACGATGACCTGCGCGCCGCCCGGCTAGGTGCGAGATTAGGTCGCGTTGGCAGTCACCATAACAGATGTAAAATAAGCCTTTATTTTGCCAATTTAGCGTAAACAGTGTAACTGTTGATGCAAATAATCCTTCAAATGACACAGAATGTGACAAGCAAAACTGACGTTCCCACCACCCACGTCCGTGACCAGAATACGAATAAAGGAAGAGCTCGGAAACAATATAAATTTTCACGATCTTTACATGTGACAACCCTTCCTAAAGTTAACACCTCCCACCTCCGCGACCAGAAGACACGAGTCTCGTGTGTCGTCGTTTGTACGTTACGGTCGATTTCCAAAGACTGCCTCGGTGTCGAGGCGAAACGTATGTCGAGTGCGATTTGATGTTCTCTGTAGTGAGTTCTTCGACACATTGGCAAAGTGGTTTTGTTTCCCGTTTTCGGACTCTATTTGTGATCTGGTCGCGGAGGTGGGAGGTGGGAACTTTAGGTAGGGTTGTCACATGTAAAGAACGTGACAATTTATATTGTTTCACGAGGTTTTCCTTTATTCGTGTTCTGGTCACGGAGGTGGGTGGTGGGAACGTCAGTTAGGCTTGTCACATTCTGTATCATTTGGAGGATTATTTGCCACAAAAGTAGTGTAACTGTTGCGTGGAATTAGCAAAATAAAGGCTTATTTTATATCTGTTATGATGGATTTCCGTAAAGTAACGCCTGATTCAATAAAATAGGCATTCATCATCTCGCTCCGTGGCTACGGCTCGGTCCTTACAGGGCCTCCCCCCGCGCTGGAAGAGGAGCGACTCCGGCCTACCTCAGTCCTCCCTAACGAGCGCTAAGAGGGTACGCAGCTGTGATTTTCAGGAGACGCAGTCTCCCAGTGTGTAGGATGACGTATCTTCTGGCACCCCGCACTCATGTTTCATTTACAGCACTTACTTAAATTTTTAATTAATATCTTTTTTATATTTTAATAAAATTCATAATTTATTACAAATAATTTCAAAGATAGATTAGTTTTAATTCTTTATTACTACGTATTATTCTCAAGCCTGGTACTTTAAAAGTTTTGGTTTGAAAAGATGAATTTTCCTAACAATTAACAATGGTAAAGCACTTACCTAAATTATGAACCATATTCAAAGTAATCTCAATAAATACCAAATGTATTTAGAAATTCATTGTGGAATACTTGGAATCGTTTGAATTAATCTGGGAACGTTCACTTAAGCCTCGTCAAACGTATTTCTAAACCTGCTTCATTATTTTGAAGTATCTTAATTACAGAAAGCGACATTTAAGTAAAATATAGTTACTGTTGAGATTCTTCAGGAAATAATAATAAGATTTTTTTATGATATTGGAAGGCAAACAAGCAGATGGATTTCCTGATGGTACGAAATTCACGCCGCCTATAGAAACCAAAGGTGGTAATGGTGCGTTGCCAACCTGAGGCCGGGATGTTAGGCCTGGAGCAAAAGTAACCTCCACTCCAACCAACCAACTCCAAACCGGAACACGTCATGACGTTATGGCGACAGGAATAGGAAAGGCAGTGGTACCAATCCGGGTGAGTCGCTGCGAAACTCTACCACCTAGTCAAATGGCACGGTGTTAGTGACGGTACGCCTATGTTCGCCTTTTACGAGCTGCCTGGCAGGAAAGCAGATAGTCTATTCTGCAAAGGAGCCCGGACCAACACGCATTATATTTACCGCTTCAGCAATAATTTAGGCACAGTGAAACTGCTAGAAACCGACTTCAACTTTAATAAGTAACTAATTACACAAACACTAAGCATTTTCCTCAATTTCCATGGGATTCCATCTTCAGATCCCGATTTAGTGGCAATGGGACCACCTCAGAAGTCCGCTCCCTCAAATCAAAAAAGGATTTTTAAAACGGTTCAGAACTAACGGAGAAATCGATAAACATACTAAAAGAAATATAGATTACAGATCACATTCACATTAATTTACTGTTTTCAAGAAATCGCCTTGTTGGGCGAAGAGTTAGCATACATGTCTAACGTCAGTGTGTAACAAGGCTAGGGTTATATTCTCGACGAGAAAATGATAAATATTAAGGCCCCATACTTAGTCAGCCAGAAGAGCCAATCAGCGCACTCCCCCGTTCCATGATTACTATGAAATATTGCGCTCTAAAGTAAATGTCGTAAGCGCCAAATCACTATTTTTGACACTATAAAAGTAATTTGAAAAAAATATAAAATTTGAAACAGTTATCTTTTAGGTATAATACTTATCTATGTTTATGTTAAATCTGGTGTCGATATTTTCATAATTGAAGAAGACAGATGGGTTTTGCTTCAAAAAAAGGGTTAACTTATTGATTTTTTTCTATCGAGCAAAGTGAAATGAATCATGTTTTGGAAACACTAGTCTTATAAAGCTGATTAATGTTAATCTTGTTTATTTTTGTCGCCAAGATCCATAATTGCTTTGTATGAAAAAAACAGTATATTGCTGTCGTATTTTAGCATACATGGCCCCTTAAGATGTCTGCATTTCTGAGTCTAGGTGTTTATTAAATTTTTAGAATCTATTTAGGTATTAAAATCGTCGATATACGCCCGTGACACAGGTATTTGTACAGGCATATAATTAGCTTACTTTGGGATAATATTCAATTCGTGTTATTTGTCCTGGGAGTTTCATTAAATCATATCCTATTAATATCATAATTGCGAAAGTTTGTACATTTATTTGTTTGTTTGTTACTCTTTCACGCAAAAAATGCTTAACCAATTTTCATGAAATTGGGAACACACATAGAGAGTAACTTGGATTAACACATAGGATAGCTTTTATCCCGAAAAAATGTTTCTGTGGCACTATTAACCACACGGGAAACGACACGGACAACAGCTAGTGATTTTTAAAAATACGTTTATTTCACGTAACCAGTGGAAGCTCAATTAATTATTTCTCTAACTTAAAAAAAATAAGTTCAATGTAAAACGACCCTATGTCCCTTTGTATGCTTAAATCTTTAAATTTTCACGCGGTTTTTTTAATAGATAAAGTGATTGAAGAGGAAATTTTATATGTATACTAGCTGACCCAGCAAACTTCGTATCGCTTGACAGTAATGCTTCCATAGTAACGCAGTCTGTCGTATCCAATGTAATACATTCCAAAATCAACAACTACTTGTTATTAAAAAATATTTAAAAAATAAATTTTCCAGGAGACCAAATTGTGAATCTAAATACTTCTCGAATTTCCTTGAACACACACAAAAAGTTTCATCAATATCGATCCAGTCGTCTAGAAGGAGTTCAGAGATAAACACACAAACATAAGAATTATATGAAAAGGGAACAAGTCATTGCTGGTATAGCAGATAGATAAGATAAAGCAATGACTTCGCCAGCATATTTGAAAACTTCTACATAACCAACATCAAAAAAACAAATACCTAGCTTACATTTCAAATAGATTTTTTTTCAGTAAAACAAAAATTCTGATATGTGAATACAGATTTTCTTGTTTACTTATCATTTTAGGAAAGAATGTAACGACCCAATCGCCCGTTTGTGGTATAGTCTTTGGCATAAGACAAACGTGCTTTGTAACTAAGTTTTAAGTCTATAAGTTAGTTAGTTAAGTATACTAGGAGTTTTTAAACCTCACTCCGAAAGAATTTCTTTAAAACTAAGCTAAGCAAGTATCTTAGTAAAAAAAATCTCCACGCCCATATTCCCTGTTTTATTTATGATAATGGAAGGCAAACAAGTAGACGGTAAGAAATTCATGCCGCCTAGAGACACGTTATAGTGGCACGAATAGGTAAGGCGGTGGTACCAATACGGGCGACTCGCTGCGAAACTCTACCACCTAGTAGGTTGTCACGGTGTTAGGGACGGTAAGCCTATGCTCACCTTTTACGAGTAGCCTGGCAGGAAGGCAGATGGTCTATTCCGCATAGGAGCCCGGACCAAATCTTCGTCGCCTATTAGTTTAGCAAATTAACTATGAATGCCTCATTTATATCTAAACAAACCATAAAGTATCTAACTTGTGTATTATACACTCACATTAAAGCTCCATAATGAATATCCGACTCAAAGGATCTGAGGTTGTGAAATTGTTGCAAAAGGCAACTACAGATTCAATTAATTCCCTTACAAAGGATAAGAGGTATAATAATCTAAATATAATTAGATAACATATGACGCTAATAAAGAGATTAGAGGTATTAAAAGTGATACTACACTACATAGTATAAACAAAATCGTTTCCTCTGTCCCTATGTCACTTTGTATGCTTAAATCTTTAAAACTACGAAACGGATTATGATGCGGTTTTTGTTAATGGATAAAGTGATTGAGGAGAAGGTTTATGTATCTTTTATACCCATGCGAAGCCGACGCGGGTCGCTAGTCAAGTATAAAGTAACGTAACTTAATTTAAACTACATCAATAAGATTATTTTTAGTATCTTCACGCCCCTATTCCCGAAAAGGTGGGCAGAGGCACAACCATGGCACCCACGACTAGCCAAAGACAGTAAGTCGCACAATTTGATAGGTGGCAAGCCTATCGCCAACCGGGCACATATCCAATCCTGAGCAACTTTTTTTTATTAAAAAACCCAATTTTCATTCTGTTGCCCCACTCAGGAATCGAACCCGGGCCCTCATGTAATCAAGTCCAACAACTGAACCGCTAGACCACATAAGCGTTAGCATCTGCCTTATTCAAGATTAAGTTTTACATAAAGTTACCCACCATCATCATTATCAGCCAGAGGACTTCCACTGCTGGACATAGGCCTCCCCCAAAGAGCGCCACAAGACACGATCACCAGCCGCTTGTATCCAGCGACTGCCGATTAAAGTTATTAATATATAGTTAGTTTAACAAAATCATTAAGATTCAAAATTAGACATAAGACGTTAAAGAAAGTAATGTCAGGGTCTTGGGTAATTCTTAAAGCGGTGACTTACTTACTTCACTCTTAAGGAAGTAAGGCGCAGTAGAGTGAGACTTGGTAACAAGAAAACACTTGATCCATCAATTTCTTCATCATCCATTCACTTGTATACTTTAAATAAACAAGATTTTACAAAATGCCACCAAAATTAAACTTAGTTTAGACATAAAATTCAATAATCACAAAAAATGCAACCATGTTTTCTCTCTATGGCGAAAAAAAATTCATATGTGTATTTTGTAACAAAAAACTATATTTCTCTTTGTCCTGGAGTCGAGCGTTAATTCATGGCAGTAGATATTCATTCGAACTTTAAATAATAATAACCAAGAACGTTTTGTTATTTTCCAAATTGACATAAAAATCTCTTAACAAATTGACTTGCAAAAGTTGTTTGAGTTTTAAGATATATTAGTCCGGCTATTTATTATAGCCTCAATAAAAATAAACAAACCTAACCAAATAAATCAACTTGAGGCGTGAAAAGTTTTCATTGCCTCTCGGATATCTATACATCGGCATATTTGGGACGTATCTTAAGGGTATTTATCTAAAACCAGCGATACTTACATCCACAACGTGCGCGTCTGCACTATCTCTATTTTCATTAATTATTTAATAATTAGTTATCAGTTTTTTAAAAAAACTGAGCTCATACGTAATTCGAAGGGTTAATTGGGATGACCCATATTTTTTTGTGTAAACATATCTTCAATAGAAACTAATTTAATTCATTGTTTCTAGAGACAGGAACGTCAAAAACTGTGTTTTCTTTAAAATATTACATTTTTTGTACGGATTTCCTGATGGTAAGAAATTCTTCCGGCCAAGAGACACCAAAGGTAGTAATGGTGCGTTGCCAATTTGAGGAAAGTAAGTTGACGACTGCCTTACCCTCCAAACTGGAACACGTCAACGGCGAGCATTGGACGTGATGGTGGCAGGAATAGGGCGATGCTACCAATCCGGGCGAGTGCCTGCGAAACTCTACCACCTAGTTAGAAAGCAGATTGTCTATTCGGACCGGATATAAACCGGACCAACAGGGGAAAATTGATTGTTCCTATTTACAAACATTCCTAGAGAATTTTCCTCGTATTATTACACATAAAAGTTATTATTACTTGTCTGTACTCAAAGGTCTAGTTTTGGCTATTTGTGAGGACGATTCTTCATATTTGGAACGTGTAGCGCTTTAACGTGAATATTCATGTTAAAGTTTCTAATGAGTGACCCAACTTTAGT
Source organism: Calephelis virginiensis (assembly GCA_002245475.1). Classification (NCBI taxonomy): domain Eukaryota; kingdom Metazoa; phylum Arthropoda; class Insecta; order Lepidoptera; family Riodinidae; genus Calephelis; species Calephelis virginiensis. Next base: position 27,945 of record NJDC01004383.1, read on the forward strand.
ACTTAGTACTTTGAGATTTAAAGTATTTGTTACCAAGGCCACTGACCATGTTTAATGAATGTTCCAACACGGACAAAACCGCTTTACCCTTATTATCTAAGCATCAAATAGTTGTAATTATCTTTGTAATTGGAAAACTGATTTGGAGTTTCCCTCAACGTGACTTATTTTGGTGACTAGCAACGTTTTCCGGGTTCCTTTCATGCTTATTAATTGTATTTGTTGTATTAAAACACGGATAGGCAACTAGATTTATACAGGGCTATTTTGAAAAGACCGGCCAAATTATAATTATAATCATGACCACAGAGGCGATCATATTTTTTATACAATGATAACACTACCTTTTTTATACAATGAGACAACGAAGAAGCACACTGCTTTCCTGATGTTAAAAAATAACCATGGCATGTACACACCATACATGTTACAGGTGCGTTGCTGTCCAATGGCTAGGGTTCTACGCTAATGTGTAAATCTACAAGCTGCCATACTGAACAGAACATGAGAACATCATTACAGCAACAAGAATAGATAGATCGGTGGATACCTATACGGGTTACCAGTGGTTTTGATAATTACCCATTTAATATGTTATAGGAAGACATGTCAATTCTACTCAGAAGACCCGGACCAACGCGAAATAAAGTTTTAAAGTGGACAACATTAAAAAAGACTTTATGAGATATTTTCTTTCAACATTTCTTCTCTGAGATTTATGGAAACAGGGTAAATAATATTCTAATTTGTTGTAAAAGCTTTACTCCTTTCCCATTAACCCTGTATACGTGACCTGTATTATAAGATGGCACTAATTATGTGACCCGAGTTTTAATCAGTTCTGCCAAGGGATTTAGTTAGCGACGTGTTTTTCTGACTTTTTCTTTACAAGATTTTATTTTAAAGTATGTGAGAAAAAATATGCAAACACATTTAAGGGTTATTACTCAACTCTTTCCTAATTATTTATAAAAAAAAATCTTAATTTCTCTCAATATCCTACTAATATTATATATGTGAAAGTTTGTATATTTGTTTGTTTAATTGTTACTCACTCACCCAAAAATCTGTTGAACCGATTTTCATGAAATTTGGCAAGCATATGGAAGGTTACTTAGATTAACACATAGGATACTTTTAATTTTGAAAAAAATGTTCCTTTGCTACCAATAACCAGGCGAGCTACGCCGCGGGCAGCAGCTAGTAGATAGTACATTTTACAAGCACTTAAATATCTGTGTTCCCCTGTCGGGAATTAAACCCGATATGGTGATGTTAGTCGTGTAATCTAACCCCTCGGCCAACGAGGCGTTAAAATAAACATTGCAAATTTGTTATTGAGAACTTTTAAAGGTCGCTATTTTCGTGCTACCATATTAAATGATTCATGGACGTCATATCAAATAAGATTTGAATTTTTGAAAAATACTAGCAGCAAAAAGAACAGCAGCTTTTATCGACCAACCTTACATGTTATATACATATTTCTCTTGAAGCACTCTATCCAATAAAATTAAAAGTTCAAACTCCGTTACTTAGATCTAAACATACACAAAGCACAGACAGTGGTAAGCGACTTTGTATTAACCTTGTATTAGGTTGGATATGAGCCTGAATAGCGACAGGCTTGCCACCTATCACATTGTTGGATTTAGTGTCTTCGACTAGTCATGGGTGCCCATGTTGTACCTGTGCCTACCGTACCGCATAAGCATATTTGGAACAAACGGCGCCTTAAGTAAGCAAAGCAAGTATCTTCACGCCCATATCCCCGAAGAGGTAGACAGAGGCATAACTAACCCACGACTAGCCGAATACACTTAGTCCCATAATGACATAGGTGGCAAGCCTATCGCCAACCAGGCACATATCCAATCCCGAACAACACTTTTTCAATCAGAAAATTGTTTTATTTTTTTTGCCGGATCCAGGAATCAAACCCGGGGTCTCATAAAGTCAAGTCCAACCCAACCTCCGCTAGACCACAGAGGCGATAAGGTTGTTACAGGTTATTAAAGCCTATACTTCCCAAATATGCTAAATCTTCCTCATCAATATCTACATATAAATACTTACCTTACTTACAATATAAAGACTACACAAAAGAAAATACAAACACATAATTATGACTCATAATTACAATTTAGAAATAAAATTTAAAAATTCTCTTTGTACGGATTAAAATCTCTTTACAATTAAGTCTTTTTCATACCGTATCTTGCCTTGAGATAAATAGTATTCTAATTACTCGCTGGAAAAGCTTAACTCCTTTTCCATTAACCCTGTATACGTGATCTGTATAATTAGACGGGGTGTACTAATTACGCGACCCGAGTTCTATTAGAGAATTTATTAGCGTGGTGTTTTTTTGCGATTGCGGCTATTATTTAATTTATTACTGGATTTAATTTTGAAAAATGTGGGTTTTATATCAGTTAAGAATTTTTCCACAACCATTTAGCTCATTTGAGCTAAAATCTGACCGACACGTTAAGTTTAGATTTTACATATTGCTGACAAAGTAATGTTTTTCGAACACTGGAGTATGGTGGCCTTTCAGTTTGTAGAATATTCACAAAATTATTTTTTTTCAACAATCCCCTTTCCCTGAGTTGATTGGAGCTTCCTGCTAGGAAGCTTGTAAAAAGCATGTATAATGTCACTAGCACCGTGATATCTGACTCACCTAGAGTTTCGCAGTGACTCTCACGAATTGGTACCACCACCTAATCTATTCCTACCGCCGCAACGTCAGTGCTTGCTTTTTACTCGAAGTCTAACATTCCGCCCAGAAGTTGGCAATGCACTATTACCAACTTTGGTGTCTCTTCAATTCGTTTACCTTATGATTTCATAAAAATAAAAATAAAACAAGAAAATCTCCGACAAAAACTAGCTGTACGCAAAGTAGTTAAGATTTCTAAAATATCTCAAAATTTGGCTGGTCCTTTATGCGTAACCCTGTATATACTTTAACTATATATTTTTTATAGGTACTATTATAACTTACATTTAATTGATTTCAGTAATTATTTTATTAGATTATTTCTGTTATGTACAAAGTTGTGTGCTTACCTTTTTTTTCAAATCTCCTTCTACCTATCAAAGATGTTTGGAAAAGATTACTTTGAGCGGTATATACCTAACACCGCGAATTGTTTTTTTTCTGTCATATTTTTTATAGTTTGTACATCTTTATTTGTAGTGTAAAATTAAGAATAAAATACAATAAAGTCTAAAGATACTGTTTAATCAACCCTATGTATATAGCTTGTTTCACTGAAAATCAATTACTGCGAACTATAAATTAATATTTTCTATTCAGCATCATGATCTAAGGAAATGTACCATTTTAATTCCTCGCTGGATAACCTTATCTCTTTTTCCATTAACCCTGTATACGTGACCTTTTTAATGAGACGGGCTGTACTAATTACCTGATCTAGGTTTTAATCAGTTCCCTCTGGAATTTTGTTAGTGTTACAGATTTTTTCTTTTGGGATTGAAACAAACAATTTATAATTGTTGAAGTTGAAGTATCTTTACACATGTATCCCCGAAGCGGTAGGCACAGG
>NJDC01004383.1:31872-54996 GCA_002245475.1 Calephelis virginiensis
GTAACCAGAACGCAGCACCAAGTCGAGGTACGGTCTCCCGGGAGACAGCCCTTGGTGCTGGCGTTGTAGGTAACAGCCCAATCCATCTAAATAATGAAGTCTCGGGCTGACCACTCTGCTCGGCCCACAAAGTTCGGTGAAGTTGTAAAAAATCGTAAGATTAGCAACAAATTAGTAATTAAAAAAAAAAATACTAGTAACCTTCTAGACCGGAACTCAACAATGGAGACCAATAGAGGGAGTTGTTTTGAAACTTTATTTTCAGAAACACTCTCCTATTCAGATCAAAAATGCTATTGGTGTTTTGTCAAGCTGAGGCTGGAACGATGAGAGTACATGTCAGCTTTCTTAACCCCCAGACTGCAATATTAGAACAAATAATGGCGGGTAGTCGCGAAACATCATGTCCATGTCGGGTCACGTTCTTAGTGATAAGTGGTCATATTTGCTTGGTAGCAAAATTTGTCTACATTCTTCTAAGAAACACGGAGATTTATCTGACATTCATAGTTTACCTCATCGAATACTGATGTAACTTATTTTCACAGATATTCCGTTAAGATAACTTTGTATTTGAGTACACGCCAGAATTGTTTATTATGATCTTGTGATTTATTGAATGGAGTTATTGACGGATTTATGAGGGATTATCGCCGTAAATATTGTTTATCCTTGTTTGTATGTTAGCTACATTTATATCATTGATTATACTCCAACCAACTGAGGATCAAGGCTTTGCCCGAGTGCTATCGTTATATGTAATCCATTCCGTTTTAACGCCCAAACCAGGTTGGCGCAACATTTATAGAAAAAAAAATTAAGTTTGCTATGTTTTTTACTCACATAAATCATATGACACCAGTTGCCCTAAATCTGAATGCCTTTAGACTTACTTTCAAATTAAACGTGTTATACCTATCTGTCAAGTTTCATGTCAATTCAAGTAACTTCATATAAAATCCGGGTTCGCTACATATCTATGGAAGTCCTGCCTCTTATTACGTAGTATTTATATACTACGTATATAGACCACAGGTAGAAAGCAGCAACTAGTCCGGCTAGGGATCTACAGCCTTACCTACTCCTGCCGCCGTAATAACTGTCATGTTCCGATTTGTAGGGCAGGATAGCCTTTACTTGCATAATAGACCAGACATCCTAACCCCAGGATAATGGCGCACGTATAACGAGCTCAGCAGAACCAACACTAATGTGTAATTTTTATTATTTTTCTTCTCAAAAAAAAATAATTGCAAAAACAATTTACACATCGTCAAGTATTTGTCATTTCACACAAACTCAAGGATACTTAACTATATAACAAATTTATGTCACCACGTCTGGTGGAAAGACGTGATATTGTTTTTATCACTGCAATGTTTCACCTCACATACAATGACTAATAGAGTTCTCGGAAAGTGGTTATCCATAGTTGCGTAAATATTTAACGAATTCGTGGAAAAACAATTTCTAAAGAATTTCAACAAAAAAATAATATATTGAAATGTAGCTGAGAACTCTCTCGAGCACGTCAGTTTTTAAAGCACAAAAATGTGTGTGTGATAATGTACACATAAGGGTTTTTTTTTTAATTGCATAGTTAGATGTCTATGACCGTTAAAGAGAAATGTGACGAAAAAGGCCGATGCCCAAAAACGTTTATCTTACATGTCGGTAAAGAATTTTGCTGTAAATATCCGTATCGAAATCGGTGCATCCGTTCATAAGGTATGATGCCACGGTCTGTCTGTGTGTAAATAAGTGTAGGTAGGTATTTTATTAACTAGGCCTATTTTGTACCTTATTTTTAGTGCTATAAGGTTTTTTAACGCATCTTAAAAGCCGTTCGTGGCTGTATTTCAGTAGTTTGGTGATTAGTGTTTAGTTTTTTCTCCTTTTACCCCTTTTTTGTATTCGCAATGAGTATTTTCATTCGTACATTTTCACCCCTTATTTTTTAAACATTTACTTTCGCATTTTTATGCTAGCCCAAGTACGAGAACTAACACAAAAATATTCAAACTGAAATATCCTATTTTAGTATATTTTAATTTTAACGCTTGTTCAGTGCTTGAGATATATTTACACAATTTTTCAATTCATAACAAACAGGATTTGAACTTGCACCCTTTCGTATCTTATTTAATGCTCTAGCTATATGAGCTACCGAGTTGAGGTTTTCTTTTTTTAATTTGTGTAAATAAAGCATCTTCACGCCCATATCCCCGAAGAGGTAGGCAGAGGCACAACTAGTGCACCCACGACTAGCCGAAGCCACTAAGTCCCACAATGTGATAGGTGGCAAGCCAATCGCCAAGCGGACACAATCTAATCCCGAGCATCTTTTTTTTTATTAGAAAATTTGTAATTTAATTGTAATTTTCTTTTTGTAACCCGACCCGGAATTGGAACCCGGGACCTCATGCAGTCAAGTCCAACACCTGAACCGCTACACCACAGAGGCGATTTGTGTAAATCTTAAAAAAAGTTTTTTTTTTTGTGTAAATTTTAAATTAATCATTAATCCTACCACTCTGACTCACAAATATAGCCCGACTTTGTTTTATATATTCGCACATGCCATTAAAATCACTAGATCCACAAATAGCTCCCCTGTAAAAAGGGAGAAAACATTTTATAGTTTACGACTATATTCTGCTCACTTACATTTTATAGTTTATTTCGAGGGTTCAAATTTTATCGCGTTCATCGGGGTTTTATTTGTAAATTATGCATTGTTCAGGATTCCTCGTAAATTTCCGAATTAGCCTCCACTTTCGTCAAGCTGCCTTTTAAAGTTACTGCTACTATAAGTTTTTTTGGCAGTAAGTATTGCAGTAGGATTTCAGGATTAACACAAGCCTACTATTCCTGTATTCTGAACATCTATTCAATGAGTAATGACGAGTGTTGTTTTCCAAGATAAAGTATTATAGGCTTAATATTTCAGCCATATTTTAACAATGCTTCACTGTCATCAATTGTTTCCATGGGCGACGGATTTGTCTTACCAACTATACTTGTGTTGCTTGTATTTTTTACTATCCTGTTGCTTTAGTCTTACAACCGCATGCAGAGACGTTAATTATTCTTTAATCACTCATGAAGTCGACATTCAAAAATTGTAACTTAACGGTAGATTAAATTTAAATTGACGTTTTTGATTGCAATTGTTAAAATAAACCTTGTGTGTAAAAATTTCTATTATAACGTTTTGTTGTTAAATGATTGGCGAAACTTTCATCAGTGTAGGCCATGATTTCCTTAACTTATCTGTATTGTGACGCCTTTAGGATAGGCTAATTTTTAAACACTCTTTGACCCACTTACTGCTAGAGGAGAGAGTCCCCTATCTTGGGGGTTGATCCTGCTCAAAAATACTGACCAAAGATAGAACAATCTTTGCTTTTTCCGATTTCTCTTAACTCCATTCTCACCCCGTGGACCGAAAATAGTTACCAGCTATAAAGTGAAAGTAAAGTATCTTCACGCCCATACAACAATAAATAAACAATAAACAAACCAAGGCACGCACGACTAGCCGAAGACACATCCTACAAATGTGATCAGTGGCAAGCCTATCTCCAACTGGGCACATATACAATCCCGGGCAATATTTTATTTTGTAGAAAATTGGAAAAACAAAATTTTCTTTTTGTTTCCCGGCTCGGAAATCGAACAAGGGACCTCATGAAGTCAAGTCCAACACCTGGACCGCTAGCCCACAGAGGCGACAACAACAAGCTCTACTTTTGACGACTTCTCTTAACCCCGCCCGCACCCCGCGGACCAAATATAAGTATAAGCCTAATATAAATATAAGTTACCAGACATAGACAACACAATCGACTCGGCCCCAATGTCACAGGACGCCTAAATGTTACACATGGTACCATGACGCCCCAGAGCGTTGCGACGCACTGTTTGGGAAGCCCTGGTACAGGCTATGTTTCTAGTGTACTAAAAATACATACTTATTTATTTCAATGGAGAAATATTTTGAGAAACACGTACATTACTGATGTGAAACTACTTCAAACATATTTTTAACATTTTTAGAATTCTTGTCTGTCTATCTGTCTATCTGTATTACGAACACGTTTTACACCCAATATACTAAACCAATTGTAAAGAAATTTGACAGGCAATAGTAATAGTAATGAAGACGTTATGGGCTAATTTCTTTCCAAACACTAAAGATCTTTCAATGGGAGAGGGGTAAAAGTCAAATCGTAAAATGTGCTACAATTTGACCGCCTCGTTGGTCGAGTGGCTAGCGTACTCGCCTAACTACATCGACCACCCGCGAGGCTCGGGTTCGATTCCCGACGGGGGCAGGCATTTGTGTGATAAACATTTAGATGTCTGCATTTCCGGGTCTGGGTGTTTATTAAATTTATTCTGGTATCTATTTAAGTATTTTTATGTACTAGTATCGCTGACTAACACCCATAACACAAGCATATGATTTGCTTACTTTGGGGTTAGATTCAATTTGTGTGATTTGTACAGGGATACAGGGATATTTCATTTATGAATATGTAAACCACTAGGTGAAGAGACCAAATAACTTGAAATATGGAATGTAGAGAAAAAAATAAATATACAGGTCATAATAGGCTTATGGACTTTGTAATAAATTCCAACCATACTAATATAATGAATATGAAAGTTTACCTCTTACGATTTATGTCGATTTACTAATTTAAATTACCGCAGACAATCGCTAACGAAGTCGTAGGTACAGCCAGTAATAAATAAAAATAGATGCAGTGATAGTACATAGAAAATTTTCAAAAAAAATCCTACAGCCAAGACTAGCATGCAAGAAATATATTTAAGCGCAGTAAAACTTTAAACTATTTAAGCGCAGAAAAAAGTCAAACAATTTAAACGCAGAAAACGTCAAACAATTTAAGCGCAGAAAAACGTCAAACAATTTAAACGCAGAAAACGTCAAACAATTTAAGCGCAGAAAAAAGTCAAACAATTTAAACGCAGAAAACGTCAAACAATTTAAGCGCAGAAAAACGTCAATCAATTTAAGCGCAATAAAACCTCAAACAATTTGAGCGCAAATAAACTTAAAAAAACTCACACCAACTTAACAATGAAAGCTAGGTCCTAATTCCGTCGTACATTAGAAATAATCACACATTGTTATGTTTATCTCATAAACCACTTATTTATCGGATGATAAAATTTATATATGAACACCTTAGAATTATAACCTGCCTTTTCTAAAATTAAGCATTAAAATGCTATCATTATTGGCTAAGTAATCGTGTAATAAACATTAAAAAAACATAAGTCGGATTAAGAACCTTCTCCTTTTTAAAGGCGATAAAAAAAATATCTTCATGCCCATGTCCCTGAAGATTTAGGCAGAGGCACAATAATAATTTTAATAGTTATAATAAAAATAAACGAAATTTCAAATAATTAACAGCCTACATTTTCGAATATGTAGTATTACGATGATAATTTATCACCAAAATCAGACTTTTGTCACGTCCAAGCTTAACAAGTATCCTTGAAGTTTATTTGACCGGGTTAATACGCCTAATTCTACCGTTCGATTCCCGATAATTGTAGGCATAGAATGAACACACAAAAATAATATATACATTTGGGTGCTTATGTAGGACCTAAACATTTCTATGTCCGTGTCTGTTTGTATGTGTGTGCGTGTTAATCCCTCACTTCAATCCCTTAGTATTTGAATATGAATATACGGGGTAGCACAGTAGACCCTTAGGAAATCATAGCGTTATGGCCATACACACTGTGTAGCTAATGAAAAAAACGACGGATTGCACTCCGGGAGTGCCAGCAGAAATGAAAACTTGAATATTAACGTTGTGCATTTTTGATATTTTGGAATGGTTAGGGAATAATTTTGCACGAATTGCTTTAATTATCAGTATGAAAGTACTGTCATTTATGTGGTAGAATACAACATTCATTTATTGCGCTATCGTACACAAACATGACAACACGAACAAACGCGCAAGCGCCATGCGCCATCTTATAAATTTTCGACCAGGTCACATGTCCTGACGCGAGTTTAGAAGTTTTTACCCGTTCTAAAAAAAGTGCGCAACGCCGCTACAGAAGTTTTCACTTCAAAAATATTTAAAAATCTAACTGCAAAAAAACTGTTTTCTACAAAATTAAAAAAAAACGTAAGTATATGTTATCGTTGTTAGCAATATATAGCGCACAAACAGGTGACATTATTAATGGTAAAAGGCAATACATACACTATAGATGTAATTGGTGCGTCGTTCCCTTATGTCGGGGCTCCAGCCAGATGTACAAGTCAACATAGCTTCCCTCCAACACGGAAATATGGAAGTTTATTTATTGGTCACAGCTCTCCTGTTTATAAGAGACAACCTTGGCCTATAGATAGCATGAATGATATCTAAATTCGTTCCTGTAACCAAGTGTTAAGGTGTTCGGAGAATAAGGTAGCCGGTAAACTTACTTTTGCTCGAGGCCTAACATCCCGGATTCAGGTTGGCAACGCACCATTGCCACCTTTGGTGTTTCTAGATGGCGTGAAATTCTTACTGAAATCCGTCTGCTTGTTTGCCTTCCAATAACATAAAAAAAAGAACTCCCCGGAAGTAAGAGATTTAAAATTTACTTGCTTGCTTAAGGTGAATATTTTCAGAAAAATGTAAGGCTGCAAATCTATTACAGCAAGGATGCCCTTAACAAATGGGACGTTTAAAGTCGCATCCAGCTGGACCATAAATTCTTGGTGAGTACTTAAAGAAAGTGACAGTTTAGAACAATATTGTAGAAAGAAATGTTCCTCATTTTTGTTTTCTTCTTTTATTAATTTGTCCTCTCAAAATAGGCTTATAATTTAACTAATAAAATGAATAATTAATAGTTAATGGACAAGTTACACAAATTAAATCTAACTCCAAAGTATCCAAATTATATGCTTGTGTGGTGTTAGTCAACGATTCTTATACTAAGAAATACTTAAATAGATACTAGAATAAATTAAATAAACACATCCGGAAATGCTGACGTCTAAATTTTAATCACACAAATGCTTGCCCCCGTCGAGAATCGAACCCGAGCTTCGTAGTTTTCGTAGTTGGTCGGTGAAGTAAGGCGTGAACGCTAGCCACTCGACCAAAGAGGCGCTCAAACGAAACAATTCCTTCAATATACTATCCTGTCTCGTCTTTTTTTTTGTAAATTTGACGTAATCATTTTTATATGTTATGACTTTAGTTAATTTTAAAACACTTTTTACCAATTTGTCCCTTTGGGACAGGCTAACAATTTAACTTATGAAATTAAATAACCTGTTTAAAATATGATCACCAAGCAATGACGTTATGGCGGCAGGAATAAGTAAGGCGATGGTACCAATTCGGGCGAGTCGCTGCGAAACTCTACCATATAATCAGATGTCACGTTGCTAGCGATGATAAACCTATGTTCTCCTTTCACGAGCTGCCTAGCAGGGAGGCCACATGGTCTATCTATCTTAGGAGCCCGGACCAGTACGAGGAAAATTTATTCACGTAGACCATACAAGTGGTACTTGTGTACGTCTACAACATTTATAAACTTACTACCGGATCGGAATCGACGCCTCACACTGAAATGATCCACCAAAAAATCTCAACGGGCTCATATTTTTTTAAATATTAATAAAAATAACGTTGCCCCTGATCGGATTTGTGCCTGGTTGGCGATTGGCTTGCCATCTGTCGCATTGTCGGACTTAGTGTCTTCGGCTAGTCTTGGGTGTCCTGGTGAGAAGATTTTTTTCCCTTTTTTTTCACATAGTCTTACGTTCTATTTGTTTTAACTTTTAGTCAATACTTAGTGGTGGCTAGTTTTAAAGTGAGGTTTTGAGTCAAAAAGCTAGACTCGCTTTGAATAATTCTGTGCTTATCCCAACATTATTGCATGAAAGCGAAAGTTGGTAATCTCATAAAAAGCATGAAAGTAGGATAAATGTGGTTGAAATGAGAGCGCTACGGAAAATCTGTGGTGTATCGCTCGCTGACCGCATTCGTAACAGTGAGATCCGAAAACGAGAGGTATTGAAAGAAAGTGTTGGTGTTAAAATGCGAAATGGCGTGATCTGATGGTTCGGTCATGTGGAAAGAATGACAGATAAAATATGAAGATATGTACGTATGTATGTATAAAAAAAAGACACTTATCGACGTTATAAAAAATGTTAATGGCGTGTTGTTAACTCGGATATTAATCCTCCTTGCACATAAGATCAAAGCCTTACGTAAAGTAACAACTCATTAATAAGAAAGATAATTTGCTTAATCCCGTTATCTCAAGAAATAAGCCTTTATAAATGGGGCCTTTAAAGTCGTTTTCAGAGGCCCATAAATAAACTTGCAGAATACTTATAGCCCGGGACTCAGGAACAGCCTGACCTTTTTTATACGAATATCTGTAAGTTTCTCGATGCTTGGTATTACGTTCGGACGATGGTGATAATTCTGCTAATCACCAACCAAACTTAATTTAGGGATATGCTATCTTTTTTCAATTAAACAAATTGAAAAAAAATATGGATTTTGGACCAGTCAAATTATTCCGAACATGTCAACTTGAGATGTTTTTAATTGTCTTCTCCCTATTAATAAATAATAAAAAGTTGAAAGGTGTCAAGGGACACCCGGATGGAACGAAGTTTTCACTCCCCATCTCTCTCTCTCAATCTCTATCAATATCTAGTAATCTCTATCTTTATCTCTATTATAGAGAGAGAGCCAGAGAAACATGAAATTAAAAAAGAAAATAAAAATACAAAAAAATAATAAAATAAAAAAAAAATAAAAAAATGAAAATGATCATAAAAAATAGAAAATGAAAAATAAAAAAAAAATAGTCCAACCCGGGATTCGAATCCGGGACCTCATGCAGTCAAGTCCAAGTACTGAACCGCTAGACCACAGAGCAAAAAGTGTCGTGACAACATTTTCGTAAGATTTTTTCCCGTCTAGCCCCCATTCACAACGCGCAATAAGGAACTTCGTTCCAAAAAGCTTTAAGAAATGTACCTTACAAACTAATCTGACAGCGCCAAACCTGTTTTGATTCTTTCTATAACTACCGTTTAAAGTAGATAGCGATAACTGAAGATTAGTTTAGAAAGGGCACAACAAAAGTGGGTGTTTATTAAATTTATTCTGGTATCTATTTAAGTATTTCTAAGTATTAGTATCGTTGACTAACACCCATAACACAAGCATGTAATGTGCTTACTTTGGGGTTAGATTCAATTAGTGTAAGTTGTCCAGGGAAAATTCTGCCGATGTCTTCTGTATTTTTTATACAAGACAAACGAGCATTGCCTGATATAGAGACAATTTCTTATAAACACTACAGATGTTACTGGTGCGTTTCTACCTTATGACTAAATTTAAACACAACTTGTCTAAGTCTACTATTTTTATCAACTTAACTTTAACGCAGTAAAACTGACTTAAATTACAACATTTTGTAGTCTACGTAAAAAAGTTAAAATCTGTTTATTAATAAAAAGTACAATACTACTTTTTAAATTAAGCGCTTCATCTTTACACGTTTTACTCTTTTTACACTTTACACTTTTATTTTTAAATTGGCTTACCTAATCAAAATGTAAGCGAAATGATTAATTATGTAATAACAACTCTATATAGATATCTTTAAAATACATTTACATTGCTTGACGAATATAGCTGAAGCGCATAATTTAAATAGTACTACTGTACTTAGTATAACTCAAAAAGCGTTGATACGGTTGTCACATTATGGTCCCGTTTGAATTGTGGCCTAACTTACAAAAGAAGATAAAGAAAGAAAGAAAGAAATAAAAAATATTTATTTGCGGAATATGAGTGTTACAAAGATGTTACAAAATTATTTAAGCGTTCCTACATATTCTACCAACTTGTGGTGTGCAAATATTTTAATAGGTTTTTAATTATTTATTCACGATTTACTATTTACACACTGTTTTTTTGTTTGTTTTGAGATTACATGATTATTTATTAATACACACAATTTTTAGAATGTAAATTAATTTATCCCTATCTACCGTAAACTATAAATGTATGTATATGTAAATATATATGGGAAATAACAAATACATAATTCTTCTATTCTCTTAAGTAAAAGTGAAAGTTGTTTCCAGTACTCTACCGTTACGTTTGTAATTGAAATATAAATAACGATATTTTATCACTTCGGGCCCGTATCCCCTGAAAAGTAGGTTTACAACCAGGGCACTGTGACAGTAACAAACTTTTTTAATGTTAGTTGTCAGGGAACAAGTACATGGCTCTTTTGATGGCAAGAGGCAGCCTTGACCTAAAGACAGCAAAGGTGTTACAGGTGTGTCACTGTCCTAAGGCTGGAATGGAAGGATTATTTTTGTTCAAGTCATTATGATGGCAGGAATAGGTATGGCAATAGATCCCTACCCGGGCAAGCTGCCACACACTCTACCATCACTAGCCTATAAATTACCAGGTTCTCTCCAAAAACTTTATTGTTTTATTAAAAAATGGAATGCTTTTTCAGTTGCCCGACCCGAGAATCCAACACCAAACCACTAGACCAAGAATTCACCATCATTATGCTTGACCTTGGCTCCCATTGATTGCCTTATCTTGTGTAAGTGAAATAATATTTTACTAAAACTGATAAGGTTACCTTATGTAGACTTTATGTTCAGCTACCACCAAATATCTGTAAAAAAGAAACATTTTGTTTTAGTGGCAACGAACATTGCATTTAAGGCAAACAAAGAGATGCCTTTAATGTTTGTTAGGAAAAACATTAGCCCCATGCTGGTCCGAGCCCACTGAGTAGAATAGATCATCTGCCTCTCTATCACTAACAAGACCAATGGTGGTCTTTACCAGCACTCTTGCTGTGTAACACGTGCCCAGCTAGGTATCCACCACCTTTCCTATTGGTGCCAGTTTATTGTCATACTCCGGTCCGGAGGTTAGGGTAGCCGGTAGACTTCTACAATTGGCTTAACATCCCGGCGACAAGAAAGCGCTACACATACAACATCTATGGTGTCAATAGCCAATGGTTATCTCTTGCCAACAGGAGAGCCGTGAGCCTGTTCGCTATTTTATATCAAGTAAAAAAGAAAGATTTTTTTAAGATTTGTCCCTTAATTAATAAGTAAACTGACAACCGAACAAATCTACTTAAATGAAAGCTTGTGAAATGTCATTAATTTCTAGAAAGTTGTTTTCCGAGATAAGACTTAAATATGTAACAATTTCTTAAATAAAAAAGACAGAAATAAATAAAATAAATTAAATCACAGACAAAACGTAATACATTTTCAGATATTTTGTTATTTCCAGTTCAAAATAAAACGACATTATTTCGTATCATTTGCTGCGTTGTACAAAACGTTTCGAGAGAAACCGCCATTATAAGTAACAACTAGTAGGACCATTGTATTTCCCAAAGTGGGACAATTTATATTGACTTTGTGTTTCAGTTGCAAATATTGAATTTGATAGACCGTCAAAGTTTTGAATTTACATACATTTTCTTTTGTTTTCTTTGACGTATTTCTAACAAATTTCTCAAAAGCATTAAACTAAACACTGAAATACGGCCAATTAATGATATCTTGCCAACAGCACATCAGTATCTTCTGTGTTCGTAGACGACTTGTACTTTTAAGTAATTACAAATTTGCTTCCAGTCCTAAAAAAGTAAAATGTTGACATTCATTCAAATTGAACTGAAATATTTTTAACCAAAAATTCTAGTCCTATTTAAATTTACTTTTTGGTCACATCAGTAATAACCTTCCCTCGGTCACTCGCCCGAGTAATTTGGGTGCCCCATTGTTAGCAATATTTATTAGACTTTCAAAATTATGTCGTTTTTTTTTAAATTTTCAACCTTTCCACTTGACTTCAGAAAGTAATGATCATTTATGACCCTCTGGTGAAGAGCTTATGTAAGTGTGTTTTATAGTATTAATCATGGAAAATAAGCCGACAGATTAACTTCGTCTCAAAAAGTCATTTATCTGTAAATATCCAAAATAAATATAATTATTGTTTCTTTATCCTTTTTTCACATGGAGCGATGTCATGAAAATGTTTTTATTGTTAAAGATAAGTAGGAGAATGCAGAGTCATACGTTCTACTTTTTATTGCGATATAAACGGATACCATGGCATATAAGTCCTCACATTGTGATAGGCAATAAGCCTATCGCCAACTAGGCACATATCCACTTCCGGGCAATGTTATTTTTAATAGAAAATTTAAAAAAAAACACAGTTTTATTTTTTTGCTCGTCCGAAAATCGAACCCTGGGTTTCAAGAATTTCAATCCGATACCGGAGCTCTAGATCACAGAGGCGGTATGAAAGAAAGTCAGAATAAGAATATTTACTCTTGCTTTAGAGGGATCGAATTATATTTCTTCTGAAACACTGCTTTAGAGTTCCAATGTTCCACTGTTCGAATTTAGCAGTACCAATCATGATAAAATTGACGAACCTCTTGGTTATAGTATTTTCAAGGAATGTACACTTAATACCTATAATATGTACTATTATTAACTTAACGACAAAATTCTAACTTATAAATAGGTTTTTAGTATTGCCCTTTAAATTATTAAGTAAAACTATAAATTTTTACACTAACAAACGTCTAACAAAATATCTGTAATGTACATCTTATATCTAACTGGCTGCTTAAAACTCCAGACTTCAGTCTAGATAAAAAGATTTATGAGACTTGCAGCGTTCGTAAAGTTAATGTTTTTGGTTTAACTGCTGTTTAAAGATTGGTTTCATCTGCAGTTACATCGGATAACGATTTAACTAGTGACAGGTGTCCTGTGTCCACAAACTAAATTTTATTTAAAGAAACTGAGCTCCGCGCACGTCCAGACCTTTGTCATTTTATATACGTGGAAACTTTCGTATTTTTGTACTTTAATTTACAGAGATCTGCACTAATAATATGTTTACAGTGAAGTTTGGGTGTAACTCTGTAGTATGGAAGATTTATCTATAACAAATTTTCAACTAACAATATATGTATAAATAAAATATAAGTATAAATTAGTGAGTACCTAGGTGTAAATTTGTTGCTTTTTCTTTTGAACTGTTCTTTAAAGCACGTCATCTATCACCTTTGAAGTTTCAGGAATTGTAGCTGTTCCTTTCTTACACAAGCATTGGAGTACAAATACGTTCAAAAATTCCAATCTTTAAAAAAATATTTTCTTACACCTTTGCTTCCCGATGCCTACAAATGGCACGATTTTTCAAATTTCATAGAGGTTTTACAGATAATTCCAGAGCGGGCAGCATATGCTAAAAAAAACTTTTAGCTTTTATAAAATGTCTAAAGTCTGGCCATGAGATAAAATCATGGATCTTTGCAAGAACTTTTATTTTTTTTAATGAAATATTTTTTAAAAACAAGATTTTTTTTAATGAGTCTAAACAAGTTAATATTACAAAATGAAATTAGTTACAATGACTGCTAAACTAAAAATGCGAGTCACACCTAAAGGATACCTCGCAAGATAACGAGTTATTTATTTCACATAAGCTGTCGTTAAATAGTTTTAATCCCGTCAGTTTATTAAAATACGAACTGTTTACTTCGACAATTTAATTCTGTGATAATGTAGTCCGTTGTTAGCAATGACTACATGAGCTGGTTTGATTCCTGGTGTCTGGCTACTCGAATATGTTTTTATTTTAATTTTTTAAAGAAAAATACTGTCTGGGATTGGATATGTTCCCGGTCAGCGACTGGTTTGCCACCTATAATATTGTGGGATTAAGTACCTTCATGTTAGCGTGGGTGCCCTGGTTTTACCTCTGCCTCATTTATCTAAAATGAGACCGTGTGGGCTGATTCCGTCCATTTGCCTTTGCATTGCATTACTGTATTATTATATAATCTCACAGGGATGGGCGCTGGTTAAAATACTCAAATAGTTCTACAGTAACTAGTCAGTTAGTCAATCCACTGAGGGTGCTTCGATATCAAAGGATAAAGTAGCGAATAAACGTAATCTTCAGTTACGCTTCCAGGCATTTAAAAACCACCTTTAAGAAACAATCCTTTAATAACTGTACTTTTTTCTAGCATAGAAAAATACACACGAAACTACATAACTTTATGTGTCTTGTTAATAAACATAGACTAAAATAATCCAAGGCTTAACCGGTAAGTCCAATTCATCCATAACGCATAGCCTTTCCTGTTTTGTTCTTCCATAATACTTAGAAAAATGTAAATTAAATAATAAGCTAAGTATGAATTTCCGCAAAGTAGCGTCTCCTTCTATCAATTATAGACTTTATTACACTGTAATACAGACTACAATATCAACTTAAGTCACTCAGAGGGATTTTAATCTTTTTATATTAATAAGCCAGAAGACGTTTACTATAAAAGCGACTTCGGGGACTGAATGAACGGAATTTATGAACGGCGTTAAAACACAGAGTTAAGCAGCCGGAGGACGTCCACTGCTGGACATAGGCCTCCCCTAAAGAGTGCTTGTGACGCTCTTTAACTTAATAATAAATAAATATTCCTAGACAAGTTCGCTAAATTGAATCTAACTCCAATGTAAGCAAATTATATGCTTATGTTATAGGTGTCTACGATACCAATACATAGAAATACTTAAATAGATACTAAAACGGATTTAATAAACACCCAGACCCGGTAATGCAGACATCTAAATGTTCATCACACAAATGCCTGTCCCCGTTGTGTCCGCAATCTTACCGGAACCTCCCGGTTGATTGGTGCAGATAGGCGTGTACGCTAGCCACTCGACTAACGAGGCGGTCAAAATTAATAATTAATTAAATTCAATTAAATAACTAATTAATATTTAGTCTCATGAAGCGAGCCTGCCGTCAGAACCCGGGTCCGTTTTTGGGCAATTATTCGACTGTATAGATAAAAACTACATATATAATGAAAGTCGTGTTAGTTATAGGTACTATACATTAATACGTGATGCCAAAACTTTTGGCCCCTTTTTACGAAAATTGCGCGGACGCAGGAGCATAAAGTTTGGCACACTTATAGTTTATGTATAGGAGGAAAGCAGAACGCTAATATTTTTCAATAACAATGCTTATAAAGTACATTAAGTTAATAAATAAAACATTACCCATACTACCATGCATTTGACACACACAAACAAATATATTAATGTTGACGATAAAATATCACAGATGGCGCACTAACTATTCAGGAAACAAAGTGTCTTAAGAAATGAAGATGGCGTTCTTATCAACAAGACATTAAAATATTAAAATGGTCGAATTTCGATCTATGGGCGACCACTAGTACTATTTATGACTCAAGAACGGCTAAACCGATTTCGCTGAAAACTGATCGAGACTTTGAAAATGAAATTTATTTATTTTTCTGAATATGTGTGTTAGAAGCTGTTACAAAAGATATTTGTTAATACGAATACATCCTACCACATTGTGGTGTGCAAATATTATTAAAATTATACAAATTTATTATTTAGATTTATAAGTATGAGAAAGTAGGAGAAGGATGTACTGTTTTTTCCGCTCGACTGTGATAATTTAGGAAAAAGATTTAAATTTTTCCATGCAAACTGAACAAACAAACAAACAAAAGAACAACAAACAACAAAGTGATCAAAGTTTGTTGCAACTATAAAAAGGTAACTAACTAAAGAAATTGGCATATCGATATTTTATTCAACACTGTTGCTTAATTTTTGAGTTAATTACTATGTGTCGTGGTGCCATATGATGGGTGATTGATATAAATACAATTTTTCCCCGTGTTGGTCCGGGCTGTCCGGGCTCCTTTTCAAAATAGACCATCTGCCTTCCTGCCAGGCAGCTCGTAAAAGGCGAGCATAGGCTTAACGTCACTAACACCGTGACATCTGACTAAGTGGTAGAGTTTAGCAGCGATTCATCCGGATTGGTAACACCACCTTACCAATTATTACCGCCATAGCGTCATGACGTGTTCCGGTTTGGAGGGTAAGGTAGCCGGTAAACTTACTTTTTCTCGAGGCCTTACATACCGGCCTCATGTTGGCAACGCACCATTGCCACCTTTGGTGTCTCTAGGTGGCGTGAATTTCTTACCATCAGGAAATCCCTCTACTTGTTTGCATTCCAATATCACAAAAAAAATGTAAAGAGCCTGGGGTGGCAGTTTCGATATGCGTAACGATAAAAATCTTATACTATCGATTGTTAAAAGTAACGACTATATTTGCTTGCACTATCTACGTTTGCGACCAATCTGATTCAGAATAAGAACCAGAAAAAAAACTTTTTTAACTTTATTAAGTAAATTTTTGTAAATTCGTTTTCAAATGTCAAAAAATGTCATGTCATGTCGCTCTTGCTAATAGTCTGCTTTCAATACAGCCGGACAAATTTTCCATATTAAATTAAGAAGGCTTTCTGTAGCTAGCGCTTTATTAATCAAAATGTCTCTGCGGTAAAACCAAAACGTTATATTGGTGTTTAACGAATACTAGAATCAATACAAATCTCATAAATCACTATATCTAGTCTCAGAGTCTAGATATTGCTAGCGTCTAGAATTTTAAAGTTATGGCCGTCAGCTGGTTGATTTAAGAGGTGGACATTTTGAAAAATATATTTGGTAAACTTCGGATGGCGCTATAAGAAAATAAATAATACGTTCTGCCCAGTAGGGCTACTCTTGAATATCGATTTCATGCAAATTGAAAATTGGAATCGGATTTGTCATTTTACTACTCTTAAACACAGTACACACTGTGGTCTAGCGGTCCGGGTGTTGGATCCGGGTTCTGGGTTCGAATCCCGGGTCGGCCAACATAAAGAAAATTGGATTTTTCCAATATTCTAGTTAAAAAAAATGTTGGTCGGGATTGGAAATGTGCCCGGATGGCGATAGGCTTGCCACCTATCACATTGTGGGACTTAGTGTCTTCGGCTAGTCGTGGGTGCCTCACTTGTACCTCTGCCTACCTCTTCCGGGATATGGGCGTGAAGATAATTTATTAGCAAATTATTGACATTTAGTTTAAAACGCCATCGCCATCTGCGATCTCTCATTGTCATCATCAATTTATTTGTTTGTGTGAGTTAAATGCATGGTAGTGTGTTCAATGTTTTATTTATTGATTTAATGTACTTTATAAGCATTATTATTGAAAAATATTAACGTTCTGTACTTCTCCTACACATAAACTATAAGTGTGCTAAATTTTAAGCTCCTGCGTCCGCGCAATTGTCGTAAAAAGGGGTCCAAAGTTTTGGCATCACGTATTAATATATAGATTATAAACTAAATAATCATAATTCGCCTAAGAACTCACAGAGAGGTTTTTGCCGCGCCCGCGGCGGTTCGCCGACTCACAGTTTTGGTAGAATGTAGATTTATATGCTAAAAGCACATTTCACGACGCGTTTTACACACGCAGCGCCTGCGGTTGTATGCGGTTCCCGCGGCAGCGGTCGCCCGCCGGTACAGTCGTACAAGTATGCGAGCGACGATTTTAACTGGGACGGCTATGTGATCGCATTAATTAGCGGTCTCGTGAGTTTAAAAAAGGAAACTGCAGTTCCGTGGGTGCGGGTAAAAACCGCTCCGTGAGTTCTTAGTCTTACCCAGTATTGTGTTTGATAAAATGTTGCATAAGACTTTTTAATTTGTGCTGTCTGTTTTTCATCTTAAATTAAACGGCTGTTTCAAGTTTAGATTTTAAAAAAATCAAAATTCTAGGCTTCAAATTTATGACACGTATTGGTTCTAGAGTTCTAGTAGTTAAAGTTTGTATTTTGCATTAGTCGCCTCTGTGGTCTAGCGGTTCAGTTGTTGGACTTGACTGCATGAGGTCCCGGGTTCGAATCCCGGGTCGGGCAACAAATTGGGTTTTTCCAATTTTCTAATAAAAAAAATGTTGCTCGGGATAGGATATGTGCCCGTTGGCGATAGGCTTGCCACCTATCACATTGTGGGACTTAGTATCTTCGGCTAGTCGTGGGTGCCCTGGTTGTGCCTCTGCCTACCTCTTCGGGGATATGGGCGTGAAGATACTACTTTATTTTGCATTAAAAAGGCAACCTGAGATCCTAGTCTAACAATTAAATGCCTTTTTCCCCTCAAATTTTTCAGAGATAGTAGTAGTATGACAGGTCATATTTTGTCAAAATTAGTTGATTAACAGCAATACTGATCAAGCGAAGCCGCAGTAAAATAACTGTATTTGTTAGTTAGTGTTCAAAGTCGTGCCTGAAACTGAAATATTAAAAAATCTACTATTCTGAAATATTAAGAAATTTAAAAATAATATTTCCTATTTACTTGTTGAGGTTCAAAGACCGCTTGCCATGTGTCAATATCTGCAGAGAGCGTTCAACGATGCCCGGCTTTTTAGCGACAATAACATTTTTTAAGGTATTATACAGCAAACAAGCACATGGCTCTCCTGATGCTAAGGGGCAACCGTGGCCTATATATATCTATATATTATATCTAAAGGTGTGTCGCTGTCTGATGGCCGTGGCTGTGGTTTTATAATAAAAAAAACACCTATTTTTATCAATTATTATTTTTACAGGTAAAATTACCTGTTTTTATTTCTTACTTTTGAAGTGAAAACTTCTTTAGCGGCGTTGCGCACTTTTTTGGAATGGGTAAAAACTTCTAAACTCGCGTCAGGACGCTTGAAATTTCGCAAGACGAAAATTCGTAAAAAGGCGCAGAATTGTGCGAATGTTCATGTTGTCATGTTTGTGTACGATAACGCAATAAATGAATATTGTATTCTACCACATAAATGATAGTAATTTTATACTGATAATTAAAGCAATTCGTGCAAAATTATTCCCTAACCATTCCAAAATATCAAAAATGCAAAACGTTATTATTCAAGTTTTCACTTCTGCCGGCACTCCCGCAGTGCAACCTGTGGTTTTTATGTTGGTATGTGTGGATTCTGAATTGTTGAAATACCTGTTAGTAATTCGAGAAAACACGGTATAATTTATGAATATGAATGTGTGCTTGTTTGTTCTTCTTTGATGGAGCAATGTTACAGTATACATTTGGTATGTGGACATAGTTAAGAAACTGAAAACATGTTACTATGCTACTTTTATCTCGGTATTTAAACTTGGCTAGCCAAGGACAATAGGTATATACGAGGACAATAGGTATATACGAGGACAATAGGTATATACGAAGACAATAGGTATATACGAAGACAATAGGTATATACGAGGACAATAGGTATATACGAAGACAATAGGTATATACGAAGACAATAGGTATATACGAGGACAATAGGTATATATACTAGTTTCACTAAGCAATAGTAAAAATAAAATCAAAACTTACTTTACCTTACTGTTTAATAAAAATGCTACCGTTATTTTTCTGAACGGGATTTTTCATTGTCATGAAATGTTCTCGAATATCACACATCCGATGTGTGACACATCCGAAATGAAAAGTGGAAAATACCAGTGAATACTGGAAAGCTTAAAGTAGGTTAGAAAAGTGTATAAATTTATTCCAACAATATTATACAGCACGTACTGTTTTACTTATAAAAATATCTTTACGTCCTTTTTGGCTTTGTCTTTGGGGATTCGTGTCTTTAAAGAAGTAGGCAAAGGTACAACCAGAGCATCCACGATTAGCAGATAATACATAGTCTCACATGTGATAACTGGCAAACCTATCGCCATACAGACACTTATTATACGAGCTGTAGTCTATATAGACGCCATAGATGTTACATTTGTGTTGAGATATCAGGCCCAATGTACAAATCTACCGGTCATCACCAAACATGACACTCTTATTATGATAGCAAGGACAGAGAAAGCAGTGGATCCTTCCCCGGACAGTGAACTGCACAGCTCTCTACCATTATACGAGAATAGCGCTACTTATAATATATATAGCGCTTGATCCGGGCTCGCTCGCTAAAAGGCGAGCATAGGCTTACCGTCACTAAAGCCATGACATCTGACTAGGTGGTAGAGTTTCGGAGCGACTTGACCGTATTGGTACTACCGCCTTACCTATTCCTGCCTGCGTAACATCAGCACTTGTCGTGATCCAAAGGAAAAGGTAGCCGGTAAGCCTACTTTTGCTCCCTAACATCCCAGCCTCAGGTTGACAGCTCGCCATTACCACTTGTGGTGTCTCTAGGCGATGTGAATTTCTCATCACCGGGAAATCTGTCTGCTTGTTTGCTGTGCAATATTATAAAAAACTTACTAAAATACTATAAATTTTAAAGAAAGAAAAAATTTCGCCCCAGACAGGATTTGAACCTGTAACCTTTCGTCTCAAGCCGACGAATGCTCTAACCAATTGAGCTACTGAGGATTCAAGTCCCGTGGCGAAATTTTTAATTCCTTTCTAACCCGTTAACGCGGGTAGTTTTGTCCTATAGATACACAATTTTGAGTACCCACCAAATGAGTTCATCATTACAGATGAAATTCACATTTTAGAATGGCCATAACTTTCGTTTCTCGTAACGTTTCTAGGGCGAAATTTTTTCTTTTTTTTCTTTCTTTAAAAATTTATAGAAATCTATCCCAAGCACAGGGCAAGTGCTAAAATAAAAATACGTTACTAAAATACTATTACTAGATATTTTATATACCTAAGCTAGGAGAAATTTGTGCAGAGATAGCTCGCCTATTGTGCATTTTTATTTCTAATTTTGTTTTGTTCTGTGATTGTTTTGTGCACAACAGTGTTGATTAAACAATAAAATACAATTAACAGCAAAACTCAGAAAGGGACTCGATCTAACATAGAATCATTAATAACATGTAACATTGTCGCATCACATTCTTGTCAAATTGTTGCGTTTTATACTAAATTGAGTTTGGGGACAAATGTAATTGCTCGGACAAACTGACTTTACTCAATAACTGTATTAAATGTTTTGAATTTTGTTGATAATGTCAATGGGTTTGGTGTAATGAAAATATTATAAAACGTACCACAGTAAGAACTATTGTAAAATACTACTAAACTTAACGAGATAATATTTGTTGTTTTGAGAATTTATTAAAATATAATCCCACCTGAATAAAAATATAATAGTAGTTTAGAATATCAAATTTAAATTCAAATGTTACTAAATTAAATGTTTTTCGCCTTGTTGGTCCGGGCTCCTTTACGGAATAGTCCATCTGCCTTCCTGGTAGGCAGCTCGTAAAAGGCGAGCATAGGCTTATTGTCACTAACAATGTGACATCCTACTAGGTGGTAGAGTTTCGCAGCGACTTGCCCGGATTGATACCACCGTTTTACATATTCCTGCCGCCATAACGTCAGTGCTTGCCGTTGTGTATCCCGGTTCAGAGGGTAAGGTAAACTTACTTTTACTCGAGTGCTAACATCCCGGCCTCAGGTTGGCAACGCACCATTACCACCTTTAGAAGACACCAGGCAGTGTGAATTTTCTTACTATCAGGAAATCCGTCTGCTTGTTTGCCTTCCAATCTCATTAAAAAATATTATATTGCTAAGAGTGAATAAAACTTCTCTAATACCACAGAAGGTGACACTTATTTTAATATAATTGAAAACAAAATGCAGAGACGGACTCGACTTACCATAGAAACATTAACCCGCCCTGGGCGGAACACAGCCACAATATCCTCTTCCGAAACGAACTAAGATCCCACCCTAAGCCGAAGTACGGTCTCACAGGAGACACCCTTAGGGAGGGGGGTCCCAGGCCCCACCCAAAATTACATCTCTGGCTGAGCACTCTGCTCGCCCACTAGCCCGGTGACGTTGTTAAAGTACAACAGTAGTCATTTCGAAAAAAAAAAATAGAAACATTAACGTGTAACATTGTCGCGTCATATTAGTCTCAGCATGTCGTATCTTATACTAAATTGAGTTTGGCGATAAATATAATTGTTTAGACACGCAGACATTACTAGATAATTCTATTTACACTTTCCGAGTTTATGGACAATGTCGTATGTGTTTAATCTAATGAAAACGAGATGGAATGCGTCACAAGAAGACTATGACAGCATAGTACTAAGCTTTAACGATATATATATGGTGTTTTAAGATATAAAAAACATGTTTATGCCTAAATCCATAAAGTGGTAGGCAAAGGTATAACCAGACCACCCACGACTAGCCAAAGCCAACCAGCCACATATCCAATCCTGAGCAACGAAGTTCTAACAGAAAATTGCAAAAACGCAATTTCTTTTTAATGCCCGACCCACAACTTATGGAGTTTAGTCGTACACCAGATCACTAGATTACAGAGACAATGATATTATAAATATATATTTTTTACATGATCTATATATTAATACGTGATGACAAACTTTGGACCCTTTTTTACGATTATTGCGTTGACACAGGAGCATAAAATTTCCCACACTTATAGTTTATGTGTAGGAGAAGTGCAGAATGCTAATATTTTTCAATAATAATGCTTTTAAAGTACATTAAATCAATAAATAAAACATTACCCACACTTCCATGCATTTGACACACACAAACAAATATATTGATGAAAACGATAAAAGATCACAGATGGCACTCTAAAAAGTTTGGAAACAAAGTAATTAGTCTTGAGAAATAAAGATGGCGTTCTTATCAACAAGATATTATATTTTATTATGCTCGAATTTCGACCAATAGGCGACCACTAGTATATATAATTATATAAAAACCGAGTGAAATAAAGGAATTGTGAAAGTAGTACGTTAGTACTGTTACTAAACTAAAATAATGTCGCTTTTAAAATACCAAACTAAAATAAGAATATGATTAAAAACAAAATTTAGAGAAAAATTAACAACGTGTAACACTGTCACGTCACCTTAATGTTAAAATGTATGTTAAACTAAATGGAGTTTGGGATCATAAGTAATTGTCTGGACACGCTTACATCATTGGATAATACTATTTACAGTTTCAGAGTATATGGACAATGGTGCCGATTCCCTTGGTACAAACTAGTCTAAACTAACCTAAAATTAGATTTAGAGCTGTCTAATCACGTTTGGTATTCTGCTGTACACATCTAAACTAAAA
>NJDC01004383.1:55694-69484 GCA_002245475.1 Calephelis virginiensis
GTAGTCAAATTCAACAACTGGACCGCTAGACCACAGAGGCGATCACCTACCTATTGATTTGAGTGTATATGAAGCCCCAGTAAAATAAAAGAATCATGATGACAGCACGTTAGTACTGTTACCTAGAATAATATTACTAAAATCAAATAATGTCGTTCCTGCGAATAAAACTAACTTAATACTAATTTTCTACTATAAGCTAACACTTAACACGATAAAATTATAAACAAAATGCAGAGATGGACTTTATAAAAACGTTAACGACTAATATTGTCGCGTCATATTATTGCCAGATTACAACAAATTGAATTTGGGGACAGATGTAATTGCTTGGACATGCTGATATTTCTAGATAATTACATTTACTGTTTCGGAGATTATGGACAATGTCACGTGGGTTTGATATAATTAACTAGAGACTAGAACAAGATAAAACTCAAGTATGATAAAGGGAATGTACTAGCAGTAATAAACAGTAATATTACTGGTACCTTAACTACAATTTAAGTAAAAAAATTACGCGTATGCCTAAAGAGCTAGGCCGGCGCAAAACTAGAGTACCAATTATCTGAATTAAATTACTTACGTCCTTACTTAGAAGAATTACTTACATCCAACAATGTGATAGGTTTCAAACCCATAACCAACTTTGCACTTTTCCAATCCCGTAAAATGTTGTTTTCGGGTTTTGTTGTCGGAAATCTGACCAACACCCCGTCGATCGTAAATTATTTTCATATAACGTACACGTTGATTAAATAAACACCGAATCCTAAACATTACATGTAATATTGTTACATCAAATTAGTGCCAGATTGTCGTATCTTACATAATTGAGATTGGGGACAAAAGTAATTGCTTGGACACGCTGGCATTGCTGAATAATTCTATTAACGAATTTCGGAGTTTATGGATAATGTACCATGGGTTTGGTGTAATTGACTGAAAATTGTCACAAGAAGCATCATGTAACATGGTAAGCTTTCATTGACAAATGTTTTGTATGAAATGATTAAAGATAAAGAAGAATTTGGTGTTGAGATCCCGGGTTCCATTTCACTTGGTGGACAACCAAAAATGTGTTTTCTTAGTATTCTAAAAGACGTTGCGGGGGTTAGATATACATTTAAATAAATTATTATTTATTGATAAGTTACAAGTAGACTACGCAGAGTATGTAAGAAGTGACCATAGACAGAAACTACGAATACACGGTGTAATTTACAGTTTACAACTAATGAATGAGTTTTGGCGCCATCGTGAATAAAGGTGGTCGTAATTTTTTCATTATAATTGAATTGTGAATTGTGAGTGAAATTGGTTAATTTAGGTGGGAATTAGATTAATTTTGTTCAGTGAAATTGTACAAATTAAATAACCATGAAGAAATTAGTACATCGTCTATTTCCTCGGTGCCGTCAAATCTCACTAGATGGGCTTGAATAACGAAGCCACCGCTTTACTCAAGACCTTGACCTGACATAACTTTGTACATAGTGACTAATGACTGTATATTGTGTAAGAATTAACTTACTTGACATTGGCAAAGTAGTCGTGTAAAACGACCGAAAGCCATATTTATAAAAGAAGAAGAAGAACTAATGAATGAATGAATGAATGAATGAATTAATGAATAAACTTTTTATAGTGCACAATTCAACTTACTACAAAATAAGTACATTTAAGTATTAACAACAGCATAGAATTATAGTTTATAATACTAATATTTATGTTATTTGAACATCATAATTCACCACAAAGCTTTTCGGATAAAATGAATTATAGAACGAACACGCAAGTACGCACAATTATTGGTGCCGGTCAATAGCCGACTGATTGTTGGCAAATGGTAACCCACAACGCAAAGACGGAGAACAGAGGCCGAACTCACCTAAACTGTGTAACCTAAGTTACATTTTCATAGTTGTTAATAAGTATTTTTGTTAACATTATAAAAAACTAATATAATCATAAACATGTCAAATAAAGACAATTTTATAAGCACAGTAAAACTGCAAAACTGCAACTGTTTTATTTACTTATTTATTTATTTATTTAACACTTTATTGCACACAAAAATTAAAATACACAAAATACACGAGAAGTTAAAAATGCACAAAAGGCGAGCTTATCTCTAACTAAAGAAATTTCTTCCAGCCAACCCAAAAAAAAATTAAGCTGTGAAAATAAAATGGAAGGCATCGTGTACAAAACAATTAACTATAGCTATACTTAGAACGAATAAATAAAAATATACTAAAAAAGTGTGTAAAAAAACAGGTACAATTTTAATTATTAAAATATCTTAAAAAAATCTTAGTAGGATAATATATGAGTATGTTATTATGTCAACGATAAGTAATGTTCCTTCAATCTTTTCTTAAAAGTTGGTAAAGAAGGGCTGTCACGAATCACGGTAGGAAGGGAATTCCACAATTTGATTGATTGGAAAGTAAAAGATTTAGAATAACAACTAGAGTGCGAAGCGGGAAAACGAAGTACAGAGCTACGGTTGGAGCGACATGGGGAATCAGTAGAGTGCAGAAAGCTAAAACGCTCCCGCAGGAATGAGGGAGCTGACGGGTTGTAAAGAATATTATATAGGAGAGATAGAATTTAGAATTTATTGGGTACCACGTCGATATTTGGTTATTACTTTTTCAAAAGATAGAAAATGTTTCTGAAATAGTCACACAAACATTATTGTCAACATCCTAGATGTAGTTTCTGAGTTACACTTAATAATATGGATACATGATAGTCGGATTATAATAAAACTAATGAAGGACCACCTTGGAATCATGATATCTTAAAAAAAATCGATTTGCTATTGGCAGAATAATCGCATAACATACAAAAAAGAAATGAAAAAAAAAACGTATAGTCGATATAAAAACCTCTTCCTGTTTGGAGTCGGTTTAAAGAGTTGCCAAAACTTAACTCGCTTAGTGGATAATGCTGCAGTCACAAAACTATATTAAAGATGTTCTGCTCTATCTCATAATACCAGAATTCAATTGTTAGGAAACTATATAGACAGCAAATCCGTTACCCGAAACAGAATAGAAATTTATAAACACAGCATCCGCCATTTTGTAGTCTGCATTCGCGTGATATTGGACGCTACTGTCCTTTTGTGATGGAATTTTCTGGAAATTTCCAGCGACATTTTTGGATAGAGGTTGACAAAAATATTCGGTGTTCGAACCTTTGGAAATCCTTTTGAGTAATTGGAGATAACTCGAACATCTAGTTTTTACTATAGCTCTATTCTTTAACAATATTTTTAGCTGTCGACAAAAATAATATGTGAAGACTCAAAATGGTAACACACTAGCAACTTTGGTGTCTACTGGCAGGATACTTTTCTATTTTTAGATCTTCCAATACCATAATAATTATTTTTTCCAGTTTTATGGAAGAGCTACTTCATGATAAAGTCTCAGCGCCTTATTCATTCCTGTCACCATCACATAAAAAAAATGATATCAGTGTTCGCCATATTACATCTCAGAGTGTACTACAATAGAATTTTACAAGTGACCTAAAATGACACTAGTATACAACGCACCACAAACATCTATGAACACTCTACAGAAAGCGGTCGTCTTAGCAGAGTCCCCCAACTAGTTCGCTATCAAGAAAGAAAACTTAAGCTATATGGTATGTTATCTAATATTGTAATATTGTACGAGATGCCATTGATATTGTACAACGCCACAAACGATATTATTATACGTCGGCACTTGCTTTAATATCGTTTAATACCTTTTTTGAAATAATAACGTCTTATTCCAGGGTAAATCGCTTTATTACGTGACGCGTTACGGTGTCTGTCTGTTTGACTTACTATTTTAACTGCCTTTGAAAGATAAGAAAAGATTATACGCTCAACTCCTACAAATACTTTTATATAGGTTAATCGATGTCTCCGTCATTTCTAAACCTATATTAAACTATCTTTATTTATTTGAAAGAGCGTACTTTGGAAGTGGTCCCATTGCCCTCAAGTCTGGATCTGACGGTGAAGTCCAGGAGTAATCAACAAAATTACTCACTTGTGTAGGTACCTAAATAATTCGCTCATTGGATTTGAAGTCGATTTTTTGCCTTTTTACCGCATATTATATATAACTTAACCTAGTTATCGGTTTTCGCAAGCGTACCCGCAGACATTTTGTTTAACACTTGTACTTTTACACAATAAACTCACAGACGGACCGACCATTCCATGAGATAAGGTGCTGTACTCACTAGCGTCTTCTAAAATTATTTGTATGAAAAATTTGAGCAGTGCCTCTTCTGATAAGAAAAAGTTATTTTTTAACCAAATGCATTCGGTATTCTATAGCAACGTTCATTCAATAATGTTAACAGGCAGTTACCTATAGGTACATTTTAAGTGAACATTGAACTTGATTATCTACAGATAAACTTTAACTGAACGTTAAAATGAAAAAAAGTACTTAAAAAAGGTAGGCAGAGTCATAACCAGAGTATCCTCGACTAGCCGAATGCTCTAAGTTCAACAATATGATAAGTGGCAATCCTATCGCCAACCGGGTACATATCCAGCCCCGGGCAACGTTATTTAAATTAGAAAATTTAAAATATACATTTTCTATTTGTTTTATTGCTCGACCTGGAGATCGGACCCGGGACCTCAAGAAGTCAAGTCCGACGCTGGACCGTTAGACCACAGAAGCAATAAAATTTATTTATCTTATATTCTTAAGAATCTTAAGTTCCGGTGACGCTGTGAAAAGTGAAACCGGTTAGCTAAAGTGTCTCATCAAGAGTAATGTGGGGGAAATGAGGGTTATTAACTGTCCCTCGTAATGCTCCAGGTCTTCTTGCAGAATATACAGTTTGCCTTCCTGCCGGGCAGTTCGTGATATGCTAGCATAGGTTACATGGGTTATTATTACCAAGACCACTGATCATTGAGTGCTGTGAAGTAACTTGACAGATACGGATCCATTGCTTTACCTATCTCTGCCACCATAATAACTGTGTCATATTCCGGTTCAGAGGGTAAGGTAGCCAGAAGACTTGCATAGGCCGAGCATCCCGGCCACAAGACAGTGACGCACCTTATCATCTAAGGTGTTTGTAGGCCACGGTTGTCTGTTAACAACAGGAGAGCCGAGTGATTGATTGACATAGAAATACTTAAAAAAAGTTTGTATTTGTAAATATTTTAAACTAGTTCCCCGTGTTCGTCCGGGCTCCTTTGCAGAATGGACCATCTGCCTTCCTGCCAAGAATCTCGTAAAAGACGAGCATAGGCTTACCGTCACTAACACCGTGATATCTGACTAGATGGTAGAGTTTCGCAGCGACTCGCCCGGATTGGTACCACCGCCTTACCTATTCCTGCCGCCATAACGTCATGACGTGTTGCGGTTTGGAGGGTAAAATAGCCGGTAAACTTACTTTTGCTCGACGCCTAACATCCCGGCCTCAGGTTGGCAACGCACCATTACCACCTTTGGTGTCACTAGGCGGCGTGAATTTCTTACCATCAAGAAATCCTTCTGCTTGTTTGCCTTCCAATATCATAAAAACAAAGTTGCTCCGGCGAATTTCGTTCCACCCGTTCAGCCAAATCGGTTCAGCCCTTGAGCTATAAATAGTGTAACACGACTTTCCTTTATATATAGATAGTAATGCATTGTTTAAAATGTTTGTTAAATTTACGAAATTGTGAGAATGGAACACTGTCCAAATACGACGTTGTAGTTGATTTTCGTCATGAAACAGCGATTGTTTGTAACACAGACAAATACTAGACCAAGATCCTTGAACATCCTGACAGCGGTCAATTTTAAAAGATAAAATGTTAAAACAGCGATTGTATGTAACACAGAAAACTACTAGACCAAGATCCTTAAACATCCTGACAGTGGTCAATTTTAAAAGATAAAATGTTTTAGTGTTTGCTTTTAACAAAGGGGAGAACTAAAAGGAATAATTTGTAATGCACACAAAAAATAGGTATGAAACGTTCATTGTAGCGTGATAAAACTGCAAAAAAACTACAAATCATATTTGTGCATAATGTAAATGCAGTAAAAAAACACAAAAAAATGTGTATTTTCCTTGATTTTTTTGGGATCCCATTTTAATTTAGACTTGATGGCAATGGACAACATCACAAGTGAACTTTTTCAAATACGTTTTTGTAATCAGTTCAGAAATGACGTTGAAATGGATTAACATAGGTACCTATAAATACATATAGGAATCAAACAGATAATTTGCGTATTTTATTAAAATAGTTTAAAAATGCCAAAAAAATTTAACTTATAAACCGTAATTTTATTGTAATAATTTTGTTATTTTCAGAACAATGTACGATATGATGTTATTTGTTGCCAGACACTTACCAATAAGGAAAACCTCTGCCATGCCTTTAAACTTTGAGCACTTCTATCCATGTCGAGGTAATTAAGGAATAAATTCAAAGCAAGAAGATCTTCTGATGTTAAGACAAGTGTGCAATTCTAGCGGCACCTTATCCTCTAACCTGAAACACGACTACAGCGAGTACTGATTCTGTGGCAGCAGGAATAAGTAAGGTAGTGATACCAATTAACCTATATGAATTAGAACAGTTTGCTGCGCAATTTTAAGCTTTCATAAAATTACGCAGGTCTGGCCGTGTTGCGAAATCATAGGATCTTGACCACACTACATGTGCTACAGAACTACAGCAACTGCACTAAAGTGTAATAAAACTTTTTTAATTAAAGAAGAAAAGTTGCAATTAAGAAAGTACCGCTTGATAATATCTACACAAATTTATATCTTCACTTGTGTTGTAGAAATTAGAATCAAAGATAACTTAGGGAAGAGACGACCCCGTTACACCCACAATTGGAATAATCTAGAAATTGAGATTGATGGTTACACAAGTGGAGTCAATTCCAATATCATAAATAAAAAAATTAAAAAACCTGTCAGCTTATCTGGCTTCCTGTACAAATTTCGTGTCACGGTTCGAAATAAACTGCGAAACTGTTAAACCGATTTTGATGAAATTTCTAAATTATAATTTAGTTCAACTCAAAAGATAAGATAGGTTTTATCCCAATGTCTTAATGAATTTTGCTAGAACAAAATAATTCTCACAGCTAATTTTTATACATAAAAATGAATTACATTACATCACGTCTAAATGGTTAGACTGATTTTGCTAACTCTTTTTTTTTGTCAGAAAGTCAGGGGAAGGTTCATATGAAAAATAAATTCAATATTCGTAGAAAGAACAGGATAACGTCTGTCGACCCAGGTAGTCCTATACACCCCCCAAGGGTCCGAGCCTTGTCGTGGCGGGGAGGCTGAGTAACTGGGAGGGCGCTCCTCAGTACCTCTCTCTGTCCAAGAGGGGACACGAGGATTGCACACAGGGTGGTGGGCCCTCGGACCCGCGTGGGTTGGCGGCTTCAAGGCCTGCGGAGAAGGGGGGCGGGCTTTCCATCCATAGCCCGCCCGGTCGAGATGGGTCTGCGGCAGGTACGGGGGTAACTGTTGCCACTGGAACTCCCGAAGTGGTGCACGATGTGTCTCCGTGTACCACTTCTGACGATTTGAGGCCCTCTGTTGGGTGGAGCCGCCTGATGGAGATCGCAAGATCGTTCCCGCAGCCCTGGTACCTGGCGAAAAGGCGGACACCGTGGGGTTTTAGTCAGTAAGAGTCTGACATAACTCGCCACCCGAAAGTGGCAAGTATCCATGATGGATTTCCCCACTAAAAAAAAAGGTAGTCCTGTACACCCATGTCTTTTGGACATCGTATCTTGCCTAAATCATGCCTAATATGGACAAATTTTGCTAATTCTTTTTTGTTTTGTTTATTGTTGTCCTTGAAAATAATTTTATCTATGTAATAATTGAGTAGAAAATATTCTGAAAATTAAAAGAATTCAAAGAACCCCCGACAAAACATATATGTTACGTATTCAAAAATCGCCTCTATTAAGTCAGCTTTCAAATAAAAAAACGCATCGATTTTTATGCGTTTTTTTCTACGACACCACAGACAGAAAAGCTTGAATACAAACACAAATGCCAAACTTATAACACCCCTCCTTTTAAGTTGGGGGTTAAAAAATTACAGCTAAGGCAGGTCAAAGTCTGTCGGCTCATTTAACGTCTTTTAAAAAGGAATATCTATAGAGAATGTCATAAATATGTAAAGGGTTATTATGAAAAAGGCAGGAAGAGGGTTAATTGTACTTTTAAAATTAATGTTATTGAATTAGCGATGAAATTATAAATTTGTCGGGAAAATTACGTGGGAAATTTCAAGAGTCTCGGACTGAAGTGACTCGGAATTGAATTAGCTGATTTGATTACTTACCAGATGGTACAGTAGATGGCAATGGCAAGTCCTGGGTTTGATTACTTTACATTTATTTGAGGTCACCCATTGGTCGAAATTCGACAATAACAAATTTTAATATCCTGTTGATAAGAACGCCATCTTCATTTATTAAGACCAACTACTTTGATTCCAAACTTTTTAGTGCGCTATCCGTGATCTTTTATCGTTATCGTCAATATATTTGTTTGTGTGTGTCAAATGCACGGTAGTGTGGGTAATGTTTTATTTATTGATTTAATGTACTTTTTGCATTATTATTGAAAAATATTAGCGTCCTTCACTTCTCCTACACATAAACTATAAGTATGCCAAATTTCATACTCATCCGTTCGCCCAATTTTCGTAAAAACGGGTCCAAAGTTTTGGCATCACGTATTAATATATAGATAATAATATATAGATATAAAGTAAAATTGCATTAAGTAAACTGCATAAAAACGACTTTAATTAACACGACGTCTTAGGTACACAAAACGTATCTCAATGCTCGTAACCCGAAGAGTTTAGAAGGGGTGCAACCAAAACACCCACGATTAGCCGAAGGTACCACTTAGTACCACCATTTGAGCAATCCCGGGCAAAGTTGTCTTTGTTACAAAATTCGAAGGCAGTAAAATTACAAAAAACCGATTCCGATTTCAATATTCATCTCTTTTAAATAATAAAAATTGAGTATTTTACTCAACTTTACTGGAATTCCATCATCAGATCCAGACTTCGGTGGGAACGCTCAACAGAAGTGGTAACTAGTCAACCGCAGTAGAAATGCAAAAATCGACTACGATTTTAAATAGTATACGAGTGAGTAAATCTCTTGATTTCCTAGGACCATCAGATCCACACTTGGTGGCAAATATTCAAATAAAAAAATAACTTTAAAATCTGTTCTTCTTCGTTCTTTAGGTTTTGGCATTCACGTTAGTATTTCGTCATTAGTCAAGTAGAACTTTGCATCAAATTTTATAAAATCGGGATTCAATTATAATGTCATAAGTCATAAGTAGTCAATAAGTCAGGTCAGGGTCTTGGGTAAAGGGTGGCCTCATTACTCAAGCTCATGTACTGAGATTTGGCGGCAACGAGGAAATACACGATAGGCTAATTTCTTCATGATTATTTAAGTTGTGCACTTTCACGTACGCTCGCATGCATATACCGCTCTACCGATTTTGTGCAAACTTCACATAAACCATCTACTAAATAGTCTGAACAAAGCCCAAATATTTGGTTTGGATAGTTGAGTCCGTTCTTGAGTTATAAAATTAAAACAAAAAGTGGCACTGATTTTTATATATTGACTAGCTGACCCAGCAAACTTCGTATCGCTTGACGTTAATGCTTCGATAGTAGCGCAGTCTGCTGGACCCAATGTAAAACGTTCCAAAATCGACGACTACTTACTAATAAAAAAAGTAATGAAAAAAACATTTTCCAGATGACCAAATAGTGAATGGTTTAGATCCTCGAATCCCCTTGAACACACACAAAAAAATCATCAAAATCGCTCCACAATACACAATAATAATATATATTAAGATATAGATACCTTAAAAATCGAGTCGGATCATGATAAAATTAACATGGGACCACCTCGAAAACAAAACCTATCTCTCTAAAAAAGAACTATCAAAATCGTTAAGCTACGAGCGGAGAGATAGTAACAAACATACAAAAAACAACATTCTAATTAAAACCCATTTTTTCTCGGTTTTAAAAAAGGCCTCTGCCAAAAAGGCAAGCCTTTGTGTGATGAACATGGATATCGTCAATGTTTTAGGTCTGGACGGTTTGTTTAATGTAAGCAAACTATAAAAGAGTCAATAAAGATAATATCTTTGCCAACAGAGATATCTTAAGCAAATAGTTTGCTAAGTTTGAATTTAGGTCAACTCTATGAGTACGAGTTTAAAACAGCGAAAATTCGGAAAGTAAACACAATTTTAGTGAAATTAATAAAAGACTTAAATATTTAACTATTTTGTGTTGTTAATATCACAAAAAGACATAACTGCAAAAAACCGACTTCGATTGCAATGTTATGTAACGATGATACAAAAAATGTATCCCCTTGTTAGTCCGGGCTCCTTTGCAGAATAGAGCCACTACCTTCCTGCCCGGCAGCTCGTAAAAGGGGAGCATAGGATTACCGTCACTGACACCGTGACATCCTACTAGGTTGGTAGAGTTTCGCAGTGACTCGCCCGGATTGGTACCATCGCCTTACCTATTCCTGCCGCCACAACGTCCAATGCTTTCCGTTGACGTGTTCCGGTTCGGAGGGTTAGAAAGCCGGTAAACTTAATTTTGCTCGAGGCCTAACATTCCCGCCCCAGGTTGGCAACGCACCATTACCACCTTTGGTGTCTCTAGGCGGCGTGAATTTCTTACCATTATCATAAATAAATAAATAAATAAAAATAAATAAATGTATTTTCTTTCATTTTCATGGGATCCTATTCAAATAAAAATTCCTAAATTTAAAAAAGATTCATTACATTTTTGTCTACAGTTTTAAGAGTAAAATTAAAAACCATTGTTATTCTAGTACTCCGTGGTTAGCTACTGACCAATTTCTGCTTACCATTTTCTGTGTCGGTCCTTGGTGGAACTCCATTATAGAAACCATCTTTCAATAGCACTTGTACTCGTAAAGCAATCATATATGAATCAAATAACTGTACTTTTACGGCCAATATTAATAATGAATCCTCATCCAAAACTTGCTATCCAAGATTGATATTTGGATCCATTTCTATGTTATCGCTTGCCAATAACATATCTGTGGACAGGGTAAATATGGCAATTAGGTATAGGATAAGCCGGCGGATACGCAGTTATCTAGATTACTTGAAATCCATCTTTAGAGACACGTTATTAATATTGGCCGTTAGTTTCATTATGCTATGAGATTAAGTATATAAAGTATCACGTGAACAATCTTTTCTTAAGACGCTTTTATTACCTTTTTCCGTATCTACATATATAGATATGTAACGGAATCTTAGACCTGTAAACATCACCAGAACCTACTTTAAAAGGTCAAATAGAATTACAACGTGAAGTTGTCAAACACTTACCAAAGGCAGAAAACCAAACAGTAATTAAGAAATAAAGTATTATTTTGTACTTTTTAGTTGAGCTAGATATACATATAAGCGTCTTCTTTTGTTTTTCAAAGTATTATGTATTCATCCTTTCTTTTAAAGAAGATATTACTTACAAATCGCGAAATAAAAACGTTCTAATACTAATACGTGAAGCAAAAACTTTGGACCCATTTTTATGAAAATTGCGCGGACGCAGGAGCATAAAATTTGGCACACTTATAGTTTATGTGTAGGAAAAGTGCAATGTTTTATTTTTAATGATATTGGAAGGCAAACAAGCGGACTGTTTCCTGATGGTAAGAAATTCACGTCGCCTAGAGACACCAAAGGTGGTTAATGCTAATATTTTTAATGACAATGTTTATAAAGTACATTAATTCAAAAAATAAAACATTACACGTACTACCGTGCATTTGACACACACAAACAAATATACTGATGATAACGATTAAATGTCACAGATGGCGCACTAAAAAGTTTGAAAACAAAGTAGTTGACCTTGAGAAATGAAGATGGCGTTCTTATCGACAAGATATTAAAATTTATTATGGTCGAATTTCAACCAATGGGCGACCACTAGTTTGTACAATTAGCCAACCCGGTGCAATTTGTTCACTTGGCACAAGAATATCTATCAAGGTACCCTGCAGGTGAACTTGGCGAAAGATTCAAGTTATTAGATTGCCTTAGACTAGTCGTTGTAATATCTGCAATTTATAAACTACAAAATTTACAACTTTGAAAAAATACAGGACAATTTGTTAAGCATATACCTACTACTAAACAAAAACTATGCATTAATGAATGGTACCCCATTTTCATTTTGACTTTTACCCCTCTTCCACGCAAACTCGTTTAGTAAGCTGGTTAAAAAAAACCTATTACATAATACTTTGTATTGGGAGGAATATTATCGAGGCGATGACAGACAGACAAAAAATCTAAAAAGGGTTAAGATTGTGTCGTGCTGCTGCTTTTTAGTCCCGTGTGCTTATTTTTTTTTTTATTTTTTAATGTACAGTATTTATTCTTCTACTTTTATTATAATTATAGATAGATAAAGGATTAAATATAAATATTTTTAATGATTTATATGGTATATTCAAGATCTATTTTTATTTTATCATTTTTTTATTGTACATAAATAGTTAAAAATGTTAATAATACGCGACGATTCAAGTTTGAAACCATATGTGAAATATAAATAGCTTCTCTACCTAACCAGACAAAATATTTTTATGGCAAGAGATAGCGAACAAGCACCCGATTCCTCTGATGGTAAGATATAACTATATTCTCACTAAAGACACCATGGATGTTGGATGTTATGGGTGCATAGCACTCGTATGGCCGAGGTACCTAACCAGAACCTGATACTGTCATTATGACCTCAAGAACAGATATGGCGGTTGAATCCCTACCCGGGACGTTTACTCACTCTACCAGCACTCTACCATTAGTGACCTTGTTGGTGATTTCCTATTTATCCTATAGGAGTTTCTGACAAGCTGCCAGGTATAACGACAGTTTATCAAATGTGCACGGCGAGCCCGGACGAACACGGGAAAAACATAAATTGAAGGTGTGTCTAAATCTTAAAACGAAATCTAATGATATGTATGAAAATATGCTCAAATCTAAACAATAAATCTAATGATACTTATGAAAATATGCCTAAATCTTAACTGCCTTATTAATAAACACGGAGTAAAGTACTCCAAGGTTTAACCTGGTATTATAGTCTTTATTACAATGTAATACAGACTATAATATCAACTTAATCTTACACCTACCCTACACCACATTTATTAATAAGACGGTTAGTGTTTAGATCTAATGATTCATACGAAGATAAGCTCAAATCTAAGCACCAACTGTTATGATATCTAAGAAAATATTGCCGAATCTAAATACTAAATCTACTAATACCTATTAAGATATGCCTAAATCAAAACACTAAATCTAATGATACGTATGAAGATATGCCAAGATCTAAGCACTAACTGTAATGATACCTAAGAAAATAAACCTAAACACTAAACCAACTGAAACCTATGAAAATATGCCCAAATGTAAACATTAAACCAACTGATAACTAGAAAGGTATAGCCAAATATAAACATTAAATCTACTGATGCCTATGAAGATATGCCAAAATCTAAAAATTAAATCTACTGATACCTATGAAGCTATGCCCAAATCTGAATAATAAATCCAATGATTCCTAAATGTAAATCTACTGTTGCCTATGAAGATATGCCAAAATCTAAAAATTAAATCTACTGATACCTATG